>JAIPRK010001138.1:0-85655 GCA_025469195.1 Chaitophorus viminalis
TTAAATATAAAATACTATATTATTATATACACATTTTAGACAAACATATTAACTCCGTTCAGAATCGTTATTCGTATACAATGATATCTATCATTGCATTCAAATTTAACAAATCCATTGTTATAATAACCTATCCTATAAACGAGGTACACTCCACTCCCTACTGTAAAGCAAAGCGAGGCCCATCCGTTTTTTTTTTTTTTTTGATCCTCAGGATATCTACGAGTATAGTTGGTCATAGTTCATACATTTATTATTTTCTACTATTGAAATTAAACATGAATGGAGCATTAACTTTTCTTAATTCTTAATAAACGTTATTTATTGATTTTTCCAAATATCGTGCTCTAAAAGTCCAAAATTTAACACACAATAAGCATACACATAAACACACTTAACGTATATAATAAATATGTTTGTTTTCGAATTTTCAATTTAAGTTTGTTAACCACATTAATTTAACATTTAAACATATTATTGTGGTTAGTCAATATTACTATTGTAACCTATGAAAACATATTCGACTCATACCTATTTAATATTTTCCGCCTCTTCATCACTAAATCAATCAAACACGAAGTTAGACATAACAGTATAATAATAATACATCGTAAAAAGTTCAAGTAAGATCAAGCATGGGTGAAGCTCTTAAACATGAGTTCGTTAGAGGGTGTAAGTAATCTGCCAAATGTGTTTGAAGGTAAATATGACCTCTTTTAAGATCCAAATAGTACGCGCCAAGTGCTAAATTCACAAACAAATAATAAAAATAAGCTTAACTTACGACTAGAGGTTTCTTATTCAGTTATCAATCGATTTCTGTATAAGGTCTGTAGATGATTACTCGAGTGGCCGTGTAGTGTCTTAGATTTTTTTCAAACAATCCAAAAATAATTTTTCGATAATTGTTTAATAACAAAAAAATGTTGTAAGTTATGGTTATAACACGATGATATTTTGATTCTATTTTAAAATTTATTAACATAAGAAAAGGAAATAATAAGTATACTCGAAGAATTTTTTCAATAGTTTATATAAACCGGTCCGTGACTACTTTATCTTAAAGATATCCACGAACCAGAAAAAGTTGTAAATTACAATACAGAATATACAAATGGATCTGTATCTTACTGCACGTAATGTTTTCTTTGTAAATAATTTTATTTTTATTTTTTATTTTATTTTAATAAAACTGGATGTACACATAACCAGCAAAAACTAACAGTAAATAACATAATGTAGATTTTTAGAAATCAAAATAAATAAGATGCAAAGATAATATTACTTTAAGCTATATTGCTCCGATTCATATTAAGATTTAAAATATTTTTTGAAGATTAATTTATTACACGATCAATATTTTGTCTGTATTGTCTCAAACTCCTGAATACCATTCCATACTCCGACGTATGCGGTGAATTGCTATTAATTATTTTTCTATAGTTACGTATTTATGGTAAAAATATTTAATTTGTGATTCTTAACGGTGATACATACTAGTTATATATTTATTCAATTTATCCAATAAAGTGAAATTACACAAAATTATTACAATTGGTTATTGAATAAACGATGGATTTCATGAACTACCATGCATAGATGGAAACATCTATCTTAGCAAATGACGATGGTTTATTAATAATTTAACGTGAAATACAAAGATAAATCGTCGGGTACCTATTTAAGTTTTTTTTTTATATTTGTTTCAGATGTTTTATTTATCAGTCATCATTGCATGGTATTACGTAAGAGTTCTAAGAATTATATAGTTGTGTATTTAAATATTTGATTTTCATGTATGAAAAAAGTTGAAAATTAAGATAGTTGACCAATTAAAGTTTCTATTCCATTTCTTATGAAGTTCATTTATTTTTCATTACTAAATAGTTCTGATAGTTTTCTTTTTATTTTCTTTTGTTGAGAAATTAAAATTAAAAATTTTCGCACTTTATACTAAGCGAATTACAGAATCGTATTGATATTTTAGTAAATAATCTATTTTGGAGGTCTTATAACTGGAATTGCTTTATAATTTAATACACTAATCAGGTGATTGTATTCACCAACCATTCAAATACTACATGGCCTGTCCTCGGTTTCAGTTAATCCCATTGACTAGAATTATTATGCAACTATTATATTAATTTATTATAACATTTAAATTAGTAAAATTGAAAAAATAAATAAAAATAGTAAGTTTATATAATATGTATAATAATATAAATATACATTTATGGGACCCCATTCGTTTATAATTCATTCTATTGCTCTATAGCAATATTCCTTTCAGTTAAAGTTCATAAAAATGTCATTATTGAATACAATACTTATACATAGATTTTCCTGTTTTAGTCATGAAAATATTTCCATAAATATAATATATTCAACATTTCTCTTATAAACTATAAGATGACATCAAATTTCGAATAATACGCTTATTTATGTAGGTTCCACTAAAAATGTATATTTATCATGAAAGGACCACACCTATAGAGATACATTATGACGTCAATATCATCCACATTCTAGCTTACTGGATATGTTCCTGTTAGTACACGTGATGCCATACATGTTAAAACACTATGCACAAACTGTTTGTTATACATAATGACGTTATTTTATTTTTATTTTACAGAAGTTTGTCTAAAGTAAGTATTTTTCTGTTATTTTTTTAACATTGAGCTTTTCTTTAAAATTATTTTCATTAATATATGCTAATAGTTTGATGTATATATTTTGATTTTAAAATCATAATTATAACTTTGAAATTAAAAATAAATATTTTAAAAAACTTATTAAAAGAGTTTATAAATAATTTACTTTCGGGAGGACAAGAAATGAAATGATTACAAAGATAATATATTCTCTATTTTTATTATAATATGTAATTCAACAAATAACTACAAATATCTATACCTGTATCAATCAGTAAATGATTAATATTATAATAAACATAAAATCGATAATATTTAAAATAATTTATTAAATCAGAGGAGAACGATTTCCAAACAAGCAAGTTGAAGATATGTATGCTTATCTATTGCAGGGCATAGTTATGTTTTAGATATGTAATTCTAGACTATATGATTCAACCTGTGAATTTATCACATGATTAATCCCATGTCCCACGGTAACGTAGAACAATTAATTTATTTACTTGCAATTATAAACACAACAAACCACAAAAAATACCGTTAAATGTATTTAATCATTTTATTATTTTTCAAAAATTTATCTAACGTTGTATAACTATTGATCTTGATGATTTGGTTTTAAGTTATTAAAATATATAAATACATGCAATTCTCCTCGATATTATAAAGTATATAAATATAATATTATGCATTAGGAGAATTTTTGATATTTAGGTAGTATCAATTTGTGTAATGTCAAATGAGATTGTATTTTACATTATATTTTTGTATATTTAGAATAAATATAATAAATAATGATTTTACGGATATTAAAAAATGAATTTCATGATAAAATACAATATATTGTATGTATTATCCGACATTTAACTAAAATTTTAATCTTTACAACATTAATAAAAGTAAACAATCAATTCAGCTTAGGCTCAATTCACGTGATTCCATTGTAATAATATTCCACTATACATAGTTTAAAGAAAACATTTGTTTTTCAATCTTTCCAATTACATTATATTATATAATATATACAATAACATATACAGTTATATAGCTGATGAAAATTCATGCAAATAAAATATATGTACATTTGATAAGAAAAAGATTACACGGCGCATCGTATATGCAAAAGTAGAACATGGATGTGCAGGGGAATCAATATTAGGCATAGACGATTTGCATACTCATATTTCAAAAAAGAATAAATAAATAAACAAATTGTAAATCAATAAATGATAAATATAATATAGGTGAAATCATTTTTTGTTTAATACCCTGAATGGGCCATGATTTCATAGCTTTTTTAGTAAACAATAAATAATAATAACTGTTAATTAGTTAAATTGAGGATTAATTATTTGACATACAATGTAGTTATTTGAGTGTTCTTAAAAGCCGAGGAGTATCCGAAATCAAATTGAATCATGGTCTAAGTTTGAACTAAACTTTATCACAGAATAAAACGAATGACATACAGTTAATTCAGTTTAAAGTATAAAAATATAGAACTAACATACATATAGACAACTGACCAATCACATGCAGTTCAATTATAAAATGTTTAAAATAAAAATAAAATAAATAATAATATCAACATGAAAATACATTGTATATTCGTGAAAACCGTTATAGTTTTTCTCGGATTTGACATTTTTAGTGACAGTCTTATAATTTTTCCTTCTACTTATTATTACAAATTTGAAATTTTTTTCTGATTTTCTATAGTTAATACCGTACTACTAGCGATATATTATAAACTATCTCGATTTCGGTCAATGGTTAAATTATAATTTATAACCAAGCCTTATTAAAGTAAATGTTTGAAAAAGCAACGTTATTAAATGTTATATTTTACAACGGTCGTGAATGTTTGATGCTATACCGTCTGTATTCAAGTTTAAATTATTTCAAGACTATAAAATTGAATTTCCGCATAAAATTTCGGTTAATGATATACGTTTGCATTTCCACTTCAAAAAGCTTCAAACTTAAAGTAATTTGAGAATTATTTCATTTATACTAACTTTCTTGTGCCATTATTGAAATAAGCCACATGCTAACTAAGTTAAACAATTAACTTAAGTTATTACTTTAATTAACATAAAAACGTTATTATGAAATTATCAAAAATATATTATATGATACATTTTCAGCATTATATTTTTAATATATAATTAGATATTTTTTTTGAATATTTTATGATTTTTTATGTGGCAAATAAGATTTTTTATGTGGTTTCCTTGGTGTTAGACTAAGTTCTTACACCAGAACTAAAATTTACTACAAAGTACTTAACGTTTTCCTGACCTAAGATCTTTTTAGTTTTTCATTAAACTTACTGGGTAGCTTCAAAATAATTGATTCGGAAGTATACAACAAAAGTTTTCTTAAATATTAAGTTTACAACTATTTTCAAATACTAGCGTTTAATATTAAACTAATACTTTTAACTGTGTTAACTTTGGTGAACAATTTTTAATTTAATTTTTATTTTTGGCAATGCTTTATAATGAAAGACGTCAACATTTTTGTTATAAATATTAATATTATAAATTTATTCTAACGAAGAAACTATTATTATTTATAAGATGAACGTGAACATCTCAGGTGAATTTAATATGAATAAATCAGATATGAATTAAACATTGCCGGAACATCTTTAATGCAAATTCCTACAAAATAAACTTCTAATTATTATAATGTTAATGTAGACCTTAGACAATCATAAACATTTTTATTCAATTAAGAAAAACACGTTACAAAAAAGTTCGACAAGCGTAGCTCTATAGCATATTATTTAAAGATAATTTACAAATGCTGTGGATGAAAGCTTTCTAAGAAAATTATAATGGAATGAAAATCCAAAACCAGTTGGTGTTAAATAACCAAATACATATTTTAATCCATTGATTGTTTGTTTTTTTATTATTTTTTTTTTTTTAATATTTATTAATGCCTTAACATTATAGGTCATTGGCCAGTCATAGGTATTATTATGTTTCTATAACATCAAAAGTGGATTTCGATTGTTTGTTTATTGAATACGGATATACCTTTTATAATAATTTGTTTAAATGTTATGAAAATTCAATATTTATTTGGGATAGAATTCAATAATTCTTGAATGCTGTTAAAAACTTATAAAGTAGTTATCAATTACCTCAATGGAGCCACAAATCTTCAACGGTGTAAAACGATTCCGCAAACTTTGCGGAATAGAGTTGATTTTAATAGCCACTGATATACATGCACGACTCCCCAAATTTAATATATATATATATATACAGGATTCCACATAATTTTAAATGCAACGTTGCCATTCTGAAAACATAATCTATATTATTGTAAGGGCCGAGTGATTTTGTAGATGATAGTAGATAAATTAAAGCTATTTAGCAATTTATTAAAAAAAGTTATTAAGTTAAAAGTTATAATAATATATAAAATATATGATGTATGTAAATAAAAATTTGAATATGTAAGTTTTAAAAATATATGTAATATGAATTATAATGATTTACCTTGATAAGTATGGCCAGTTAGTGATAAATAATATAATAAATGATTTTGGGATTTACAAGATTTATACTTATCATATGCTCTAATAATAGTGTCAATGCGTTCTTTTTCTCTAAGAGTCATTTTCTTTTTTTCATTATTAGGAATAATTGAATATATTTTTATACGTGTTTCGGACTGTATTTCTAGTAAGACTGTTAGCACTGAATAAATGGGTGGATGTGAGTAGTAAAATTGGCCATTGTATGTTCGATGAAAACTTTCGGCTGCATTTATTGTTCTGTAATAAATAACATTATAATAATATTATAAAAATTATAAAAAAATTATACAGTTTAAATAATAATTATAGAACCTACCTTGGATTTTTTGATGATTCTTCAGCCCATATTAGTGATGGAAAAGGACAGTTTTTGTCAATATAATTGTTTAAAACATAATCAGAAAATACAAAACCAGACTCATCAGGACATTTACTTTTTAAATCTGCAAATGCATCTTTAACATCATTGCTTGATAGAAATGGTAAACCAAAAAAATGTTTTAACCACTTTCCAAGATCATTATTTGCTGTAGTATAGGCTTCTCTTAAAGATTTCTTGCTTTTGATCTAAAAAATAATATTTAATTGAAAAATCTGAAGTATAAAAATTGTTAAATGAATTAAAATTATTACAAAGTTCTTACTTTTCTCCACCATGCTTGTCCTAAATGAAATCTGCATCCTTTTATACTGACATCGGGAAAAACTATGATTGCTGATTGGTGGACAGCAAAATCGAAGTCAACATAAAGTTTTTTAAAATTAAATACACATGTAGTCATTTCAAAACAAATTTTTTTCATAAATTGCCATATTTTAATATAAATACTTTGACTTTTGTCTTTTTAAAAAAAAATATGCTAACGGAATGTAGTATCCACTTTTTAACCCGTGTATTGTGCATAGCTGCATAAAATATTTAGGGCAATACTGAAATGTACCATCACCAAATAATTCGGTAGAATTTTTTATTAAAAATGAAATATTATTAGCTGTTGTTATACAAACAAATTGTTCATTTGGTAGTGCATGAATAAATTGTTGGTTTTTGTACATGAATCTATTGTTTAATTGTAAATTTCTAAGCTGTTCTAAAGCTTCGTTTAGCGATTTGGGTAGCGTGGACATTATTTTTCGGCGTTTATCGTACATAACCTTTCTTACCGATGTAATATCTGAACATTTAATAGCTAATCGTGTTTTAAGTAATTCTGTTCTAATAATTTTTACTGGCCTGCATGAAATAGATTCTTCTGCCTTTCATTTGCAGTTTTCTCTCAAAACTTGCCTATCTAATTTTGGTTGAGGATCTGCATCATGGTTATGGCTACCAGAGACGTCGCAAACAAGTATCTTCTCAGGCGTAGAAAAAATGATCGCCGTACAATTTTTATTAGTTGAACACCTCCATTTCAGAGCACCATATTTTTTTCGATAACCATCAAATCTGTGTTTATATAAATGTACTAAAGCTATCTCTTTTCCTCGCTCGGACGTAATTAACTTAATACGCGAACCGACCATTTTTTTTTTAAATAATTATTTAATGTTGTCAAATTGGAAGTATGTCACTGACTAAATTGATTTCACCTGTAAATGTTAGGATTTGGGAAAATATTGGAAATAATTGTGTATTATATTTATATATATATATAATACTTGTTGGCTGTAGCTATAGGTTTATATTGTGTAATATAATTGGCATTTATCTAATATTTCATATAAATGATGGACTTTTAACAATTGGTATTTGATAATATTGATGTCATAAAATCTAATCTTATAAACGATGATATAACAAACTCATATACGTTTAATTCGTTATGTTATACGTTCTATTGAAATATTCGTTATACCATCGTTATTTCATTATACGAGTACACTAGAGCGATTTTGACGCGCCGTGAAAATATAGATTTTGTATTCGAAATGGCAACGTTGCATTTAAAATTATGTGGAATCGTGTATATATATATATTAAATTTGCGGAGTCGTGTATGTATATCAGTGGATATTAAAATCAAAGCTATTCTGCAAAGTTTGCGGAATCGTGTTATAGCTATCTTCAACACCGAAGGCGGAAAGAAAATCACCGGTAGATTCCTGCAGATTGTGGTAAAATAGTTCAGTGAATTTTAAAGATGTACTCTAATGTTTTACCAACTGTTATTGATGAGGCCTATACATATTATGTCTTAAACAAAATGAATTTTATATTTGTGGATGTAATGGTCTCCGCTATTGGTACCATATACCTGCTCCTCATCAGTGTGGGCTCAGCCGGATTCTAAGATTTAGGCGTGTTAAATGTATCATTCCAACAATTATTAGTATTATGAATAAAAAAAAAAATAATATCTATATTAAGTTGTCATTAATAAAGTCCATATTCTCCAAAACAGGGGTTCCCAGCCTTTTTAACATTGAGTATCACCAGACACGTTTATAATCAATACGCGTACCTACCATCCCAATTCTCAAACTAAATTAGGAGTCAAATTTGTTTAGCCTATATTTTTATTATTAGTTTATTTTTTTATTAAATCTAAATATTTAAATTTTAAATTACAATTTCCAAATTGATAAAAAAAAAAAAAAATAATAATAAAATAAAATTAATGTGATATTTGTTGATGTTACTACGAGTGCGAACCCCATGTCATCAACATTAAATATTATTTTGATAAAATAATAATTTTATAAAATTAGCCTATATCAAATAAACTAAACTAAATCAAATAAAATTGAATGCAAATAGTAATAAAATAATTTCTTTACATACCACCTATACAAGCCTTTCGCGTACCAATAGTGGTACGCGTACCATGGGTTGGGAACCTCTGCTCTCAAACAACAGTTTTAAAAACCAAATAAGTGAACATTTATATTTTTTTTTAACAGTGTTACAATTTAGATTGTTACATAGATAATTGTTAAACTTTTAAAACCCTTGGTTGATTGTGAAAAAATACTCTGCAACACTACAAAAATGCACGATTATACGATTAGTCAAACAAATTCACGTTAAAAAATACATGGTGGTATAAATATATATATATATATTTTTTTTTTCTGCAATCTATCAAAATTAATAATTGTTTTCATAAAATTGAAACTACAAGTACTTACCTATATTATATTAAGTCTAAATAAAAACATTTCTAAAAATATTTCTGAAAATTCAATATTTGTATATTAACTAAAAACTCAAATCGCCCACATAGTGATACGACCATAACGTTCTTTAACAGGGAAATAAAACGTTAACATCAATTCAATTCATCTACGAATTATACAGGTTACCATGAAATTATGTACACGGAATATTAATTTTTTCCAATACCACATCTGGTATAAGGGTAGTTTTTTACGTAATTATACGGGTAGTCTCGGTTATCTCAATCACAGGCTTAACATCTGTAAAATTACAATACACGTGAGGTGAATGTAATTACAGCGTGTTTTTGTCAATATTCCATTACAGAGTTGTTCTCTGATATTTTTTTTCACTTCAGTCAAACATTTGAATCTTAATAGTTTGTATAGAAATATTAATAAAAAAAAGGTCCATAAACTTTATAATGTTATAATATTATATTATTTTATATACCTAGATAAATAACCGGCCACGTGTAAATGTATATTATTTTTATTTTATTTCTTTGTATAAAATAGTACATAACTATTTAGCTCGACAATTATACATAGATAGAAAATGAAATTTGATAATATGGCAGAAAAATTATTGGTAGAAAAATCGTTCTGGAATGGCAGTGTGCCTCCGGAACTTTGTGAATTATTATTTATTGCCATAAATATTTTAAGCCAAAACTTTAATTTAATTCAAGATCCTAGAGTTATTCCTTTCTGTGTTTTAAATAAAAACACATTTAATAATAATTATATACTACCACCATGGGTATAGTATTAAATTTTTATTCCAACGTTTTATTATAAACCTAGTATCAAAAGTTAAATAGGAGTTAATTTCAGTTGAATAAATAACAATATTATCTCATTTTTTAAATAATATGACATATTGTTTTTTACAAAAAAAAACATTTACATATCATAAAAATGTATCTTCTACGAATTACTACATAGAAACACACTCAAGTAGTCCATTAAATAAAAATAAAATATTTTTTAACTGTATCATTGCATTATAAATTATTTTTTCCACGCTTTTATTCCAAACCAATTAATATAGAAAATATTTGCATTACAAAATATATATATATATATTTATAATATAATATATTATATTAAATTTATATTAACTGTTTTAGTTGTCTACCAACGATTTTTTCCGTATACATCTGATAACAATAACACAAACCATTACATAAGCTCCTATAGTTGAGTATTTTTTTAATTTTTTTTTAATTAATTTGCTTTTTATTGAAAATAATTACAACAAATTGTTGAGTATTAAAAATACTGTTTTCAGCGATCGATTAAAATTTTAGATACTTGGTGGATAGATTTCCAGACAGTTATACATGATTATTGTTATTATTTTTTATTTATTCAAATGTTTTGATAAAAGATAAGTCTTTGATTTATATAATCGTTGTCATTTCGTGATTCCGTGAATCACTACACTTACTCCGGTTTCCGTTCTGTGTACGCACACTTTGTTGGCGGTCTATAGTGAGCCAATATGTACAAAATCTACAGTGGGTCGGACAAGCCATTATTTTCCAAATCAGGTCATGTATTATAGTAAGTGCATATTTACAGTCCAACGATTGCAAACCGTTGTCGCGACGTGGCAAATCGAATCATCGAATGCGTGAAACCTTTGACCCCACAAAACGTATTTTGAAGGCTTACGATAAGGGATGTGAATAACGGTAGTCTGACAGAAATCAATCGCTTTCATACACCGCACAGCAACTTTATACAGCAGACTCCGCTTTATTGGGACACATTATATAGTCACTTGTTATTTTGTCTATAAATCAGATAGGTACCAGATAGATAGATTATAATATATAAATAGCTTGGGTAGCTAATCTACAAACATTTGAATTTGATGTCCTATAAAATTCTAATACCATTCTACCACCCAATGATTACCGTACAGCAAAATTAATTCTCCAATTCAACTGAAATGTTGGATGAATTATATACTTATTATAACTTATATGAGAGCACGAAGAAAGGATTTTTTGACAATCGCATTTTAATAGGACAATATAGTTAAAAGCTCTAGGATAATATTGAAAAAATATTTATAATTTATCGTTTTATTTTATTGATTGAGGTATATAATATGTAATTTATTATAGTAAAAATAAATCAAAATCAACATTTTTTTAATATACGACTATTAGGCTCTATTTTAATTTAAGTTGTTTTTTTTTAAAAAAAAATCAAAACAGTATAACTACTAAATAGTATATTTACTCTTACGGATGACATCAGATTATTCAGCTAGAAAAAAATATTTTTTAATTGCTTTTACCAAGGACATTTTATATAACTTTAATTATATACGTATGAAATATACAGATATTATCGTTATGTTGAGATATTTATAGTACAAAGTCAGCAAAATGTATGAAATTAATAATGAAATGAATAATAATTAACACTCAACTTGAGCAAGTGCTGAGAAGAAGATTTGGGTCAGGATTTAGAGAACCTAGGGAAATTAAAAAGGAGTTGTCTGCTTGGAAGACAAGAAGGCCGGAAGATTAATTTAAAATTAAATGTGTAATACCTCAAATTGTTTTCTTATATGGTATTAAATGCATATAATTATATAAAATATATTGAAAATTATAAAATGTAGGAATCATAATATAAAACAATAAAAAATATATAATTAATTTTAAAAGGCAAAAATGTAATTAATATGGTACTTATTGTTTAATTATTTTTACTGCTTGTATACACAATTATGGACGTAACGTATTTGATTTCAAACTATTTTTGTAATTTTAGACTTCATGGCATATTCTTAATACTACAGCCCTTTGATGAATACATCTTATGCATTTTTATTTAAATAATACTCAACTGGTAATTATACTCAACTAGTTTAGATGAACTTGATAATATTTAACACAGATTCCATTTGAACTCAATGACCTATATACCACAGCGACATAAATGTAATTTGAATATATTAGATGATTAATTATTACTTCATTTTGATAATTAAAGAATATTCCCTGTTTTTTTTCATAACCAATCGCAGACTCTATTAAGCCGAGCTTACAACTGTACTTTACTGAAACACAACCAAGTTAATCTAGAACATGTAACTTTCCAAAGACATTTGGTCAGTTATTCAGAAGTTTTTTATAGTAAATGACAGAACAAAAATATATCATGCCATCTATAACAATAATGATATTGGGTACGCAGTATAAAAAATATACAAGGAACAGGTAGTCACATAAATGGTAATGGGCATACAGCCGTGTAATATTACAAAATGTATTTCGACCTTATCCAATCTACTATATTATGTTTTGTTCAAAAATACAGTATTTTAATACTTCACATTTTTCAAAGATACAGCCGGTGTGAACGGCTGGATTTTATTCGAATAAATTTCTAAATGATGATTGGAATGATGTTATCATTATTTTTTCTAACCTATTAAAATATAGGATCATGTAAGATGGGTCAAATACCATCTAAGCGCTATTTTTAGTAAACTAGTAATATCCATATCAATTCATTTAAATAACTATTTTTATATATTTTTATTATCATACACACTTTAAGAGAAAATTGATAAAATTACTTTTATTAAATTCAGAGTAATATAAAACATAATTGCTTATTAAACCATATATTCAACTGAGAGACAGTAAAATAGTTGAAATTTGTCATGATTATAAAGATATGATGCTGTTATTTTAAAAATAAAAATAAAATTTAAGGGTATTTTACTGATCATGTATCAATATAATAAATACATATATAATAATATATCATTGTAAATAAAAATCGATTAAATTATTACTTAAAGTATATACATCAAAATTATATCGTTATATTTTATTCTTGATATTATCATCACATCAAAGTGATTACAAAGCTATTATATTATTGAATTTACTTTAAAAATAATATACTTATATTATATATTTAAAATCAATTTAGCCTCAATAATTAATTTAATTTAATATAATATTAATATATAGCATATATAATGATACGAAAAAATAAAGTAAGTTCTTAAAATACAGAATTGTAAATATTTGTAAATTTAAAATAAAAATATAAACTAAAAAGCACAAATACCGAATAATTATTACTGTGATAAATAGGTTTTGATTTAAAATGTTCATTAAAAAAAAAATATAACAATTTAGTAAAAAGTTGAATTCGTGTTAAATTATATATTATTAATTAATTAGATTGCATATAAATATAATATTGCAAATTGAGGAAGTAAAAACAGAACCAGTTATCTCCGACTATTTACGGGTTAAATGCACTAGAAACATAATAATCTTATAGTGTTCGATACAATTCATAATTCTATCAGTTCTGAATCAATATTATTCCGATAACCGTAGTGATATTACATAAGGTGTACAGAGATAACCATTATTTAAATACCAACATTTGTAGTTTTTCTTCTAGAACATCTATACAATAGGTATAGGATGACGATTATCTATCTATAGCAAATATGCATAATTCATTTATACAAAAATAATTATTAAAACCCGTATAATATATGATGTATAGGTCAGGCTAAAATAGTCTTATAAAAAAAAAAAAAATAAAACTGTGTGAAATTGATTTTTTGTTAGTTTGCTAAATATGCATAAAATTCATATGATAAAAAACATTTGTTGTTAAGTTCGTTTATAATAAAATTAATTTTTATAAATATTTCATTGATAACGTTTTATATTCAATTTCAACTGATTTTAGGACAACTCCACGAATTTTGAAGATGTCAGTTTAGCTATTCCGTTGAAATATAATAAATATATACTACCATAAAATTATTACAGCCTTAGGCTGTTTTCAACTTCTACTTTCATAACTTTAAGACATGCATAGTTGCAATCTGTTTTAGTGATATATTCTACACAATATTAATAATAATAATTCAGTGTTGTACAAAGGTTACTCATATATTAACCAAATTACATAGTGTAATATTAATATATAACAAATGTAATAATTAATCATAAAGAAAAGATACTCAAAATTTCCATTTAATTTTTTTTTGTACATACTTAATAAATATTTATACTATATTCATAAGAATTAAATTTAAATGTAGGCACCTCGAAATTACTTTCACTATAAATGAGATGGGTATTTATTTTAATTTATTTAGTATAAAAGTAAAAATGCACAGCTCAAACGAAAATATTTTAGTTGTTGATTTATTTAAATATTGATTCTAAAAAACAATTTTATTATTTTTATTTATTCATTCCAAAGCAAACAAAACGTTATCAAATGTTATATAACTGGGAAGTGAAAGAACTAATATAATAACTAGGTGCTCGAAAATATTGAAGATATGAGTTAGGTGCACCTATTAATCTACTAGAATCACTATCAGAGTTGACTACGTATAATAATTATTACTCTTCATTATAAATAAACATATAATAATTAATATTGTCTTGCCTAGGCTTATCATTTGCATATAAATTCGGAAGAACTTGTATCTATACTCGGAAATTCATAACAATATCGATAAAGTTTTTCGTTCATTCAGTTTATAATAAATATTATAGTGTCATTGAAAACTCTGAACTTTTTCTTATTTTATTTTATTTATATTCGATAACCCAACTGTATTATAAGCAACATTGTAATTATTATTGCTTGAATATTATTTTTCAATTAAAACAATTTTTTCCATTCGGTAGTATAGTTATTCAGCAATAACGGACAATTATTATCGGATAAGTAACCATAATAATACGGTTGGGAATAAACAGTGAAGTATAACATTATTTCATTCTGTAAAAATATGGATCTTATTATTTTTTGATTTTTTTTTTTTTTTTTTTGATTTTATCATAAAGATAAATGCAAAATGTCATTCTCGTCACGGATTTACTCGAGTAACGCTGTGGTCGTTGAAAAAATGAAAATAAAAAACAATCAATTTTGTTTGTTCTAATGATTGTCCCGTCATTCATAACGTACTAATGATCTGAAACCAATACGATTTTCACGACGTTTAAAATGTATAATATTATTATCACGTTCCGCTCGTTATTATATGGGAATATACCAATTGGAGATTATGTGGGTTTTACTCGTCATTAGAAATTGAGTGCAATGAATATTTATTTGTCTTTTTTTTTTTTTTTGTTACTTTTTTATGGGTTTTCAGACCCCCCTCCTATTTCTCATTGACCCGTCGTTTTACGTCGTACAATTTTAATTGGACCCTAGCTCAATCAATGGAACGTCTCCCTTGTTCTATCACCTCCTCTCTTACCATCCACCCTCACTCAGCCACCACCGTGATGACCGTACTTTTACCGCACTTTCACTTTCACGGCCTAGCCACGCGTTGGTTCGCCGACCGGGCTGTAATTTTTCCCCATCACATCAAATCAAGCGGATGTGCAGTAAGCGAATTTAGCCGGGTGGGTTTTTCGTCTGACCTGAATGCGTACGACGGAATAAATTTTGAACAACGTATAGGATTATTTCGAAATTAATTGAAGCCACCGCTGGGAGTCGTGGGCGTGGGCGCGCGCAGTGCTCGCCGCTCATTACCGAGGTGAACGGATTAAACGATGGGTGGCGCGGCGGTGGTGGGGGAACGGAGAAACGGGATCGGGAACCGGTGAGCCTGGAAACATAAGTGGTTATGATAATAATCACCATAATTCGTTACCATCCGGCGAGTGGCGGATTTGCGTTTTAATTTCGCAGAACACGATACATTGTCCATCTCAACCGCACGCACGACCCCGCCCTCACTGCCGGACCGAGCTGCAGTGTTCAGGAAATGCAAATCTCCACGCGATCAAATCATATAATAAAATCTACACACACACATACACACACACACACACACACACACACACACACACGCACGCACGCACACACGCACGCACACACACGTACCACAGGTAACGCGTGTTTTATTGACCGGAAGCAGGGACATCCGCAGCCGCACGAGCCGGATGATTGATTAATAAACTACGATCGTTTCGAGATGATCGAGCTGATCAGTATTATAGCTATTGGGCAGAGGTATACTTCTTCGACCTAATAGTAGTACCGAGAGTTCCGTAAATACGTGATTAACGAAGAAAATGTTAACTACCGGTAAGGTAAATTTGCAAAAAATAAAAAATTTACCATGTACATGTTTGCTTACATACACCTCTAGAAATCGATTGACTCCTTAATTGAAGTTTATTTTTTGTTCATCTTCATGATAATAGTACAAATTGAAAATTTTGTAAAAAGAAGACGACCGATAACCATACTTAATTTAAAACTTATACCTAACTTGAAGTTACACTTAGAACTTATAAGTTATATAAATATAATTTCAATAACAAGGTGTAATTAATATTTACTATTTAGTATTCTTGTATTATTCAAATATTGTAAAATAAATAAAACACTTATTCTAAGTTAAATTATTCATTTTTATTTATAATCGTTTATAATTAATTTAATTACTATTTTTATATATAAATATATATATATATATATATATATATATATAATTAAATATTTAATTTTTATAACAGTTAAATCAGAGCCTTAAGTTTTTTTATAAATAAAAGATAAAATAAGATTAAAATTTATAAGAACAATTAAAAACACTGAAAAATCATCATAAACATTTTAAAAAGATTTCATCTCATTGAATGTTGACAAATTTAACAATTTTTACTGTAAATTTGGTAAAATACCCAACAATTATTTTACGTAAAATTAACATCACTTATTTTTCATCCGATATCTTTTGAGTTTAGCACATTAATTGTTAATTGTTTGCAAGTATCTTTTCCGATTCCACATAGCTCACTGTTTTGATGATTTGTGGTGGTAGAACACATCACGTGAACTGTGCACTGCTAATCTTGTTCTTTGCAGATATTCTGGGACAAAAATTAGGTTATATTTTTTTCACGTTTTTAATTTGTACCATGTTTTTCTAAAAAAATTAACGCATAAATATTGTATCTCATACCCACCGCAGGGATTAAATGTTAACTTAAGTTAAGAAGAGCGCAACGTGAGAGATTACTACGCGATACGTTGGTGTACGTTTCCTTATACTCATATATGAACAATAAATGTTTGAATATAATTTAACTACACTTTAAAAATTTGATTTCCACGTATCAAACTTGTAAGTGTTTAATATGAAATAAAAATAATAATATTTTTAACGTAAAAATTATATAAATATAAAAATAAAAAGAACGGGTGGGCCTCGCTTTGCTATACAGTTGGGGGTGGAGTGTACCTCGTTTATAGGAAAGGTTATTATTACAATGGATTTGTTAAATTTGAATGAAATGATAGATATCATTATACGAATAACGATTCTGAACGGAGTTAATATGTTTGTCTAAAATGTTTATATAATAATATAGTATTTTATATTTAAATTGAATAATAATGCAATTTCGTAAAAATTTAAATTTAAAACAGTCATAAAATTTTTCTTCTTAAGTCTGGTAGAATTTTTTTATATATTTTTGAAGGTAAGCTTATGGACAATCTGTTAAAATTTTGAATCTTAAGTATAAACAGAAAAAATTTTATGAATTTTCAACTGCAAAATAACTTGCAAATTATCACGATTTTAACATATTTTATACAAATTTGAACTTTATGGGCTTATAAAAAAATTTGAGTGAAACCATCTCCGATATTTGTTAGTTACAATTAGTATTACTTATATTTAATCCTTTAATTCATTTTCAAGAGTTTTTCGACAGCCTAAACATTTTATAGATATTTAAAAAAAAAAACTTACAAAAATCGAAAATTTAAATTGTCTATAAATAAGTCAAAATATGTCAAAATACTTTGAAAACTTAACCATGTATATAGAACACCAATATAAAGATTTAGCGAAAATTTTAAGTTGTTATAGTTTTTCTTTTTTAAGTTAGAGCATTTTAAAAAAATGTGGTTTGTAAAAACGTGATTTTGCGTAAAATTTCCTGTTTTTTCATAATATTTTTATCGTTTTTTCGATTTTTTCAAAAAGTATTAAAAAAGTTGAATTTTTGACTTGCCCAGGTATCTTTTACATTCACTTTTCTTTTAGAAAAGTTGGTGTTTAAGAAAATCGAAGCATTTTTACTGCCCCAATACGTGATGACAGATACAAAAATAAAAAAAATAAAAAACCCACATCATTGTAAAACCAATAAATTCCATCACTCCGTTCAGAATCTAAAATAGGAAATACTTGCTTGTTGTCCCCGCAAGTAATGAGATAACGACATACAAATAAAAAAATATTAATATTATGATTTATGAGTTATAATAATACAATACTACTTAACGTTATTCTTTCATATTTACCAAATTCCTTTCAATTAAATTATTTTTTAAATTCCTTATACCTCAATCATTATTTTCTCATTTTTTTTTTATTTTTGTGTAAGTTATTGCATAGTTATTATATTCGGTAATATTGATTTGTGTTTGTTTTTGATTTTATGGTTACTAGAGTTGAAGCAATACGTTTAAAATTAATTTATTTGCTAATGTACGTTACGATACGCTGTATATGTAAGAATATTTCCCAAACAACAAAGAATCATATTGTGTAGTGTATATCATAATAATATAATATTATAATTATAATAACCATCACGGTAGTGTAATGTTAATACTTTAACACACAATGTTTGAAATTATTTTCTATAAATCTTTTATTCCACTACTATTACTATTACTGTACACAATATTAATATATTACGTCATAATATCCGGCATGTAACGAAAAGTGGAAATGTAATAATTGTATTTCGTATTACACATGGCGACGGCCATTTAACGTGTTCTGTCAGTTGTAAAAATCAGGAGAAATGAGCGTGTCGTCACTTCGACGAGGTTAGAATAAAAAAAAGTTTCATTAACATTATTATTATTCGCACGGTGATGATGGGAAAATGCGAGTGCATTTTGTAGTTACATATATTATTTATGTATGTTACAGTTAAAGTGCTGTATCAGTTTGTTTATGAAATAACTAAAACGTGTAGGTATAGTGTATATCATTTATACGTTGACTTGTAGTTTTATATTGTTCCGTGGCTCACTTTGTTAATGTGTCAAATTGTATGGACTATGTAAAATATCGTTCTTTTACTGTCTAACATAAAAACAAATTTGATAATATTGATGTCCTTATTGTCGATGACGGAAATGTATGTTATCAATAAAATGGCTAGGGTTTAAAGTTTTATGATAAATAGTAGTTTTACATTCACAGGTGTGCACTGATTTATCTATTTTTACACTATTATTTTAAATCTTAACATAATATAATATAGTTTACAATGAATTGGAAATATATTGATTTAATAAGAAAAATGTATATAATATTATTGTTAAAAATAGTTCATTTAAACCAAATTGTAGTGTAATCCAAACAAAAGAAAAATATGTGAATTTGATGATGGACATGAAAAAACGAAAATAAAAGAGCTGTTTATTCGCAGAAAAAAAAAATAGAAATTATGCAACTCTAAAATTCTACAATAGCGTAACATGTACGAATAAATAATGTAATTATAATTGATTCAGCATAAAATGGATACTATGCATTTTAAATTAATTTTAAATGCGTACTTTGTACTTTAACGGAAATCAAACTAAAACTGTATGGAATGACTAAACATTTTATCTTATATATATATTTATGTTTATGTACAATTTTCTTGTATTCTTATTAAATATTTTAACAAATATTCACAGATGTTCACAGATATATCATGAGCTGCATGGTAGTTTTATAAAATGACGGAATTTTACACCTCGACTGTAACACACACACACACAAACTATAATATAACTGTTTTAAAATGTATAGGTGTATTATTCGCGGAATGCACGCGTGTTTGTTCCGTGGTGAATGACGGAGTGAAATGTGTGGGCACGGAGCGTGATGTTACACCGATTCGTCTGCAACGGTGGCACGCGATGGTGTACCACGACTCGCGGTCTCCTCGGGGATTTTTATTGCTTCTTAAAAGCGAAAAATGCCAAAGCGTATACGCCGCGCGTTCTTCAATAATACCGATTGCGCGTTTAGTAATATCATCGCCAGGCGCGGTAAGATTCACCAACGGATGGTGTTCGAATATAGCGTGTCACTACCGCAAAGAGAATAATATAATAATAATAATATAATAAACTAGATTGCTAAATAACGATAAAACGGTCGACGTCGAAAAACAGCCATTATGGTTGTGAGATATGTACTTTGATACCATTACATCAGGACACAGTATGGACGATGTAATACCACTATTGGTATAATAATTATGGTAATAGGTAAACAGCATCTATGACAATAACATTGACAGTTATTGATAATATCTAAATAACATATTGTATATTGCAGCGGTTCTTAATATTTTGAGAATGGGCGGACCCCCGATGAGAGATTTTTAGAAATCGCGGATTCCTTTACCAATTTTTTTTTTTTTTTTAATACCTTTTTTTACAAAATACCTCATGCTATTATAACCAAAATCATTATCATTATTTTATACTACAAATTACATAAATAGATACATCGATACATAACATTTATAATTATTTTTACTACACTTATTTTTTCTAAAAAATGTAAAATAAATTATTTTGTTTTTAATATTTTTAAAATGTAATCTCTTTTACTTAATTGGATGGTTAGTGTTGCATTTGAGACACAAGTTTTCGAACAGGCTCAATACTGGAAACCTTTAAGACTACTGCCGCGGACCACCGACATGAGTACTGTGGATCCCCCAGGGACCGTGAACCACAGGTTAAGAACCGCTAGTATATATATTATTATATGCCATAAATTGATAAAATACCACAGCTCACAACCATCATTGTGGAAAATCGGCACATCATGCTTATCTACAGATTCTAGTTGGCATTCTAGTTTTCTAAGTGGTTACTACCATGATGTGTGTTGCATATTGTATCACAGACATTTACAGTTTACATATTATTAGGTACGTGACACGTCGTTGTCACCGTGGTGTCAAATTCCCGGTCAGCAGCCGCGGTCGAGTATGATTTTGGGATCTTCCGGACCCGTCCGAACATCGCGCAAACGGGATGACCAACGGTACCGGAATTTGTGGCCGACCGCCCGGTTGTGGGCGGGCTGGACGTGTACCTATAGAATGTATTGTGATATTGACACACACTCGTATACCACTCGATCGACCCACCATTCTCTGATGGGCGTTTCGATTAGCGTATACGTTCATTTCTCAATTTCAGCTCTGACAATCTATGGTCATTTTTCCAACCGTGATTTCATTTTGATTCCGGCGAGGAAAAGCATATTAAACATCTTATTATTTTTATCGTACGCTGTAATGTTTTAATCGTGATGTGCACCTGACAATATAATTATAATGCGTCTCGTATTATTTTAATGATCTATAAACGCTCCGAAATATCGTTGTTTGACAAGTGCGCGCTAAACAGAATTACAAATAATAGAAGCCTGCAATAGCGTATATGTACGATGAACTTTAATACTAATTTTAATACACATAACGTACTCCATATTAAAGGAATATTAAATAAACTCGGGCTTCATATCCACCCTCTCTACATCCGGCACTGTGGTTACACTATACTGATCATAATAAATTATAGTGTATCACGTTTAAACATTTCAGAAAACCAATAAACAATGATTACAACTGAAACTGTGATAATAATAATAATAATAAAATAATATGATATTTTTCTAAAAAATCGGAATCGGTGAAATATATAGCCGTATAGACGTCGGTAATAATAGGAAATGATCACAAGACCGCGTACCGAAACCTTATGGGCTTAGAAAACGAATATTATCACCTTTGTAATAGGTATAACCGAATACACTGTTGTGATAATAGCGTACCGCGGTCTGATGTGATTACGTTACCACGATAGTACGGTAACGTACCACGATCGTGTGACGCGAGATTGACGTTACAACGATACCGGTCAGTTACGCGCGTAATAATGTGACAAGGGGCGTCGCGCGACGGCAACCACCGCCGGCCGATCGAGTGTCGCGCGTGGCCGTGACGCGTGGCGCCCTCGTCACGCGCGCGCCAACGCCTGACGGTTGGCGGCTGGCGGCTAGTCGCTCGACTGCGCCAACCGCGTTCGCACGTCGAAATCGTCACGTGGTCGGTGTTCGCCGGAAACGCGGTTGCACGCGTTCGTCAACCGGGCGCAAACCCCTGCAACGCAACAACACTTGGGTGGGCGCGCTCGCGTGTGTGTTCTCGTGACGTGTTCGTCCACACTCGGCCTGCCAACCATGTCGCGATCGCCCAGACACCGTTCCGGGTAGAGCACGTTTTCGGCCGTTTTCGATTTGTACAATATCGATATGGAATATCATCGTATTTTTCTTCCGACTGCATTGGCCGTCGTCGATTGCCTCGTGTCCATTTGAGGCGAAAGTTTTTTGAGTTTTTTTTTTTTTTTTTAATTTTTTCGTTTTTTTTTTTTTCATTTGGGATTCAACCCCCAACCTCTTCCACACGACCCGGGTTCAAACTTTTCGCTGTATAATATACTACATTTATTATTTTTCGCACCTCGTCCCACGTGGTCGCCGACTCCGGTGACGAACGACGATGGCTTTGCGCGGCCAGCGGGCCCCCCGATGGAACACGTCTGTGACGATCGTCTGCACCGCTGCAGCCACCGCCGCCGCCGCTGCCTCCGCCGCCGCCACCACCGGTACAATTGGAACGCAGCCTCCGCCGCCGCTGCCGCCATTGCTGTCGTCCAAGTCGCAGTCATGCTAGTGGCCACCGTAGTGTCCATGTGGGCGCTGAGCGCCATGGCCGTCACCGTGCGGCATGGCCGGTCGAGGA
The DNA here is from genome assembly GCA_025469195.1 of Chaitophorus viminalis. Classification (NCBI taxonomy): domain Eukaryota; kingdom Metazoa; phylum Arthropoda; class Insecta; order Hemiptera; family Aphididae; genus Chaitophorus; species Chaitophorus viminalis. Next base: position 23,271 of record JAIPRK010001138.1, read on the forward strand.
TGGCCAGATGGGCGCAGCAACAGCACAACGATCTGCAGCCGCCATCACCACCGCCACCGGGCAAGACGACCGTAGCGGCCACGGCGATGGTGGCCATGGTTGCGGCTGCGGCCAACGACAGTCTGCACGATCCGGGGGGCGGACTGTCCCGGTCGCCACCACCGTCGTCGTCCCTGTCCGGTGACGGGCACCAGCAGCACCACCGGGACAAGGCCAACGTGTTGCTCCGGATCGTCGAGTCGCAACAGCAGCTAGGCGGCAACTGCACCGCAGGCACCGACCTGAACATGGGCGAAGGTGTCGTGGACAGATACGCCCAGGTACCTATACACACATCGTGGCCTCGTCTATTTTAACACCGATCGAATGTGTCCAAATCCCATTCTCACGTTAAACATCATGCATTGCAATAGTAAATTTTATATTTAACATGTTTCTGTGCCCAACTTTATCGACCAGGCACGTACGCAGGGGGATTTTTTGGGTGTTCAAATACCCCCCGAAATGTTTGGTAATGTATGTACATTATAAGATTTTCATTGTAAAATTTTATTTGTTTATTGAAAAAAGTTCTGATTTTCAAAAACATCCCACAAAACTTTTTTCTGCGTACGTGACTGTTATCGATAGTAACAATACTGTTCCAACAGCGATGACAAACAAATTAAGTAAACAATAATAATCAGATTTATGATAGCTAGTAACTTAAAATATTCATAGACGTGCAATAGGAAAGGATTTCTCGAAAATTTTATTTTTAATGATCTATGGCCTATTGGACTTTAGGCTTGACTTGTAATTTTTTTTATTTACTAGTTACTAGAGTAATATAATATCAAGTTGATTTTGTGTTGGTCTTATGATGATGGATATAAAGTATTTAGCAAATATTTCGAGTTGCACGAGTGCATGACAACAAAAATCACAATCAAATAGCTAATATCGTAGCCTACTTTAGCTAGACCAAATTCCCGATTAAAAAGTTCTAACAATTTGTATATTAGAGCAATCTTCGTGGTGGTTGAAATCGTGTACAAACAAATACAAAAAAAAAAAAAAAAATTAAACATACGATAGAATAAATAATACATTTTTCAAAATACTACTTTTAAGGGAATTAGGAGTAATAAAATTGATAACAATGAAAATAACACTCCTAGGTAAAATCCTTGAAACTATGGGAATGAAGTGTGGCCAGTATAATATTTTCGTTTTATAATGCAGAGAACGGCTACTAAAATATTATACTACAGCGTATCTTGTTTAATTACAACTTTCAACGTGGTATTATTTGCATTCATGTAATCTATAATACTGGAGAATTACACCCCGGGCAACAAAAGTAATATATAGTATTAGTATAGTATTATTAGTATTATATAAACGGGCTTAATAAATAAGAAGAAACGGGAAAATCAGGTTACTACTTTAACACGGACTCTATGATGGTATTCACAAAATATTATAACACGTAAAAACGTCGACGTGAAATACGCGTCCTACCAGAAACGCGTTTTGCCCCAAGTTTCTGAGTGACAAGCTTGACAAATATAATAAAGTATATTTAGTTCCCTTTTTGTAATAATAATACGACTATACGGATTTAATATTGTAGTCATATTATAGTGAACACAACGGGTTGGCTGGGGGACGACATGATAATATTACTCGTATTGCGACTTTGTGGTTCGCGCGGTAAAACGATTTGCGCAAACACGAGAATATTAGACGGTCGCGTAATGGGTTTGCGCGAAAACGGTTGTAGAACCGCTACGGTCGTGTTTGACTGGTGGAAAAAGACCGGCAAACGATTAGTGTCAACCCGTTCGAATGCGTTATTATATTTGCTCTTGCCAGTCAAACGTACAAGGGTTTTTCGTGTTTACTCCCGGAAGGGACAAAATGACGTCGGAAAAAATAGGGGGCGGAGAGAGAGGGAAAGAGGATCAGGGGAGAAAGAGACAAATAGCGAGTAAGAAAGAGTTTGAAAAAGTAAGAGAGATATATATTGAGACACAGCCACAGGGATAAAGGCACGGGAAAAAGAGTAGTGCATTATGTATGGAGACGTTCACTGGTACTGCTTGCCGTCGTCGTCGTAAAACATTGGACGAATGGATGATATTAAAATCCATTAAGGATGTCGGCTACAAATCACTGGGGGCTATTCCTCATTTCGCGTGAACATTAAAAAATAATACTTTACTATCGCAGTGGTGTAGCGAGCGGCCGGGTGGTGACGACGACGAGAAAAATATAAGTTAGACGTTGAGCGAGGACCGCCGCCGCTCAGTAAATCGCAATATTCAAAATGCAATACATCACGACTTGCGAACATTACACAATATCGTTTACCAGTTCATCTCTTTACACGTATATAAAATAAATATTATTTTATGATTAGTAATAATATTTTTTCTGATTGTCGTATACAATGAAAAAATTCCTATTATACAGTTAACGCGCTCTGTTATCGTGTTTCCATCATTCGCCTTTTTGAATATCCGCACAAATTGTTCATTCAAAAAGCGAAAACCGTTTTCTTCTTAAATTATTTTTAAATTCACCTTGAACCGTATCGAATGATTTTCTTTCTATTTTTTCCCCTTCTATAATTAGTTATTTAAGTAATAAAAATTACAAAATAAAATATATTTTTATTGTGTGAAAGTTGAATAGTTTCTTTTTTTTTTTAGTCCTTATAAGAATAAAATTATTATTTTAATTTTAGATTTTTATTGCAGTATGAATAGCTTCAAACTAAAAAACTAAAAATTATAAACCAATAGATGTCTTTAATGTCATTAAAGATTTAAAGAATAAAAATCATATAATATTCTAATAAATTAAGATTTTATTGCGTCTTATAATAAGTATTCCCCATAATCTGGACTCTAACATGTGAATTAAATATTATGCTTATTTCTTGCTATATAAGTTATAATAAATGCATGATATAAAATAATGGAACTGATATGACTTTAGTATCCGTCTATAAAATAGTCCTACTAATAGATTATAATAATATATTTGTTATATTCAAAAACAAAGATGTCAAAAGACCGATTGCCTTTTATAAAATAGTTTTTTTTTCTATTCGTGTACTTTATTAAAAATATAAAAAAAAACTTTTTTTTTTTTATTTAATAATAAACGACAACAACAAAGATTTTTGGCTTTTGTTATACACAATGCGGTAATGTAAATAATTTTGAAGGTAAAGAATATTAAATGTTATATATATAAAAGGAAAGATCAGGAGAAGAGTTATATAATTCAAATTTGGGGTGTGAGAGTATATTTAAATTATGTTAAAAAAAAAAAAAAAAACTTTTTGATGTAAGCTGAGTAAACAGTTTACACAGTACATGTGACTAGTAAATTATATTAAAGTATTTCCGATTACAATTTTTATTCTAAGTTGATAGTTAAAACATGTTCTTTTTATAATATAAAATTAACTCAATATATTTGTAAAATATTTTTCAATGTCTTATAAATTACTATACTGGAATCAATTTTAATATCTCATACTTATCAAATTATACAACATTTGATAATTAATCACATGATTAACATAATATAAATAGAGATTTCATTTATGTATTGTAACATCTAATAGTAAAATCAAAAAAATTTAGGGTTTTGATTTATTTATTATATTTACCAGCTTTAGACGTTTGTATTAAAATGTATTGATTTGTTTTAAAAGAGTGGTTTTATGGTTTCTTATGACAAAAAATATGTATAATAACATATCACTTGACATTTATTTTTTAAAATCTCGTATACTGAACATGCAAGCATAAAATAATATAAATCATTTCATATATTTTATACTAAATTAAAAAAAATAAAATTCATCTTACACGGCTCTCTATCTACTCTTGGATAAAAATGTAACAGCGTTTCAAATATTTAGTGTCTTAGCTAAATGAAAAGTTTCGTTTATTTATATTTCGATAGTTAAATCGTATTTTTACCTTAAAATAATATTTGTTCAATAAACGTTTCTCATCTTAAATTCTAAGATTGTTATTGTTACTGGATATTTTTATTTCCTTTTCATTATTCATAATTTCACATCTTGTATCATAAAATTATCTTATTTTTTTTTCATAAATGGATTGTACTTAATATTATATTTTTAATAATTATAAAAAATATATGCTTGTCTGGTTCACAGTACAATAACTCGTAACTATCAATATATTTTATAAATTCAAAAAGCTTCTTATGATGGAAGAGAATAGTCTGAGTCCTTCAAACAGTATAAGATTAAAAGTTTATAACCTTTTTCTTACGTAGGCCTATTTTTTTCAAATTTTCATTGAGGGTCTCATTATATATTAAAATTAATTGTTATTAAAAATACAATTTTAATATTTAATACTCTTATTAAATTTATTTTATATGAAAAATTATATCTTAAGAAATTTGATAATAGTTGTTATTACTTATTTAGAGTATAATAATATATTAGTAGATAAAAATATAAAGAATAATGAATTGAGTAAAATAAGTTAGTAGATAATTATCGAACAAAATAACAATGAATGAAAAATATAAACCAATAATTTAACATAAATAAATGATATTTATAATTAATATGTGAAATATAAATTTAGAATTTTTCAATTACGATGAGAAATATTTGGACGGTTGCAGTATGAAATTACGAGAGTCATGAGTTACTAGCACTATATTAGACCATAGAACTGTATAAAATAAATTAATATTTTAAAGTATAAATATTAAAATTCAACAGGAATATATGACCTGAAGTAGCTGTACAAAATTGGTATAGAAAAATTATGGCAACAAAGTCATGATGGTTTATGAATTCCATAGAACATTACCTCATTACATTTATTTTCGCCCACCAATATCTACATGTAATTCCCTCAGAATTCCATTTACCGGTCGTTAAATGTTTGACACCATAAAACCAGTTATATAGTTATTAACGTGTTGGTGCTCGACGAGGGAAAATCATCTGTCCAATGTGGTTATCGTGGATCATAATGTTATAGAAGTACTTAAGTGTGCCTTTATATTTTATAATTGACTTTGTGACATATATGATAAAAATCACACTATTATTAACAATATCACATTAAATAATCTGTCCTCTCATTTACCCTTTGGACGACAAGGTTGATGAAACTAAATCCGTAAAAATAACGATTAATTAATACTTCGAAACCTTAATCCTTAAATTGAAAAAAAAATGTCATTACAAAACTTTAAGCTCAAAAGTAATAAAATAATTGCATCAATAAGTAGTAAAACAAGTCTTAATAATGCATTTAGATGGAAAATTAAATTAAGGGACATCGTTAATTAGTTTACATATTATCTTATCATTATATAAGTTATATTTAATTATTATTTTTTTAAATCTATTTAAACTCTAGATACGTAAATTTAATTTTTTCGCGAAGATACAAATCATTGTTTTTTTTAAATATATGTATTAGCGAAAAAATAATAATAATTATTATGAATGAAATTAAGTAAAAAATATTCAGAATACATATTGACTTATTTTACTCTCAAATTAAATACTCCAATTTTATACAGAATATGAAAATATTTTCACTATACCTAATCAAGCTTATAATATTTCATACATTTTATAATTACCAAAATACTTCAATCATATTATTTTATTATTGTGGTATTTTTGTTATTCTTTTATAACGACTGCCTAGTTTAATAAAATAAATGCATATTTTACATATTTCTGCATATTTAAATGCTATTGTATATTTTTGCATAGTATGGCAAAGTTCATAATTTATTACATATTGAAGCGAACATTTAAAAAAAATTAATAAAATAATATTTTGTCAAGTAGAAAAATTAAAACTAAATTTTATAGTCATTAAATAGTAATTTATATATACTTAATCGCTCTTGCTGTATCAGTTGGTTATCGACATACCACTCGGAACTTAGTTAAGTACATCGTTTGTCGTTGTCCGTAAATCGTGAATATGCCAATAATAAACGTCACAGCTTCAAAGAAGAAAAACTCGAAAAGCATATGATTATTCATTTCAATATTAAATACAATTTTAAAAATAAATTAAGTTGTTTAGGAAATTTCCTACATTTTTTTTAGAAAACATTTAAGTTATTAATTAATAAAAGTTATTTGTTTTGTACATTTTAAATAAATAAAAAATTCTTGGATATTTTTCTATATTTTCATGATTTTTACTGCATATTATATGGCATCTTTCGACACTTTTTAGTGCATAAAATCCGCGCTTTAATCACTAGGTAGGTATATAATTAAATATATATAGTATGAATGAAATGAGATTAACGTATTCCAGCATAATTATTAATATTATTATTTTATTGTATTATTTTTAATGTATACAATGTACAGTGTACACAATTCACCTACTTGGTAATAGTACCTATAAGAATTTTATTACATTTTTTTTTCAGTCTTTAAATTAATTTTGGTTATCCATAAGCTTCGATCAGTATTAACTATTATTTTCAGTTCTTCAAGTGGCTTTAAAATGTATAACAATTGTGTATTTTCTTTTCTTTTAACCTTTGGCAGTTTAATAATATGACTTTCATTCAGTAAGTTTTTTTTTTATAGAACTTCAATAGACGAGATATACGTCAGATACTCTTTTTGTTATCTTTTTTGTTCCATCATTCAATTGTACAGGAAATATTTTGTATTTGAAAATAAATTTTATTACATCGTACCTATGCCATTAGCAAAAAGAGTAAACATATATAATAAAATGAGTGGTTCTGTCAAAACGTCACAAAACATATTACAAAAATTCTAGTTATATCTTATCTTTTCCAGTTTCAAACGAAATTCTGAAGACAAAACATAGAAATATGATTTATACTCCATACCAAATTGTGAAACCTCTTATTATATACTAACAGATTTCAATTTTTTTTTTTTTGATTTTTTGATATTTTTTTTTTTTGTAACCTTATTATTAATATTAAATAAAATCAGGGACATTTTAAGAAATTCTTCAGAGATTATTAATGCTAGAATAGTAATTTAATAAATATTTTTAGCGTAGTTTTAAATTCATATACATTTTTTTCTTTTATTTATAAATAAAAATAATATAAATAAGACAACAGAGTGAAATATTGTCAAATAAAAATACTTTGAGTTTACAGCAGTTGAAAAATTTCTTTTTCGATTTAAGGTGTGATTAATCAATTGTTTTAAAATTATATAAATAAGATATTTCTTAGCTTAAAATGAAATAATGATTTAGAGGGATTGAATTTTAATCAAGATGTTTGAGTATTCCTCAAGGTGAAGGCAAGCAATGAAAAAATAGCTGGAGATTATTCAGAATTGCCTACAACATTGTATATTTCAAGACGTATTGAGAACTTACGAATCTTAAATACAATTATATTTGATTTTAAGATAAAAGCTAAAGTTAGATTATTTGCACTTATTTCAGGCTTGTTATTTTTAGTGTTTGATAAATCGAGTTTTTACATTTATCTCACTTTTTAAAAGTTTACCAGATATACAATTGTATTAGACCTTGGGCTATAAACACTATTACTTTCGGTTATAGTCAGTATGTATAGAAAGCGAGAATATTTGAACGTTATAAACTTTGATTTGATACTTATTAATTTCCTAATGACTAAAGAAAATTACAATGATAAATGAAAATATTTCCTTAACATCAATAGCTGCATAGTCTTAGATAAAAATCACATTATACTAAGTATCTCAAATAGAAATTAAGTAAAAGTACCGAACAAATTTATTCCAAGTCTACGATTATCCATTGGTTCACAATCCGCTTAAGAAAAAGTGCAACAACGGGTTTTCGGAAAATGATCTGTTTTTAATAAACTAGTGACTATTATGGCTTATATTGTATCACGTGCGATATTCCGAAGTTAATGGGGAATAATATAAATTTACCAAAATGTGTTTACTCTCGAAATAATCTATTAAAAACCTAGTTTTTGAAGAATGATGAGTTTATACGTAGTAACGGAATATTTTTTATCGTCCATGCGCGAGTTAATGCAATGGAATTACAGTGAGATAACACAGATAGATTGAGATAGCCGTTTTAATGGATAAACTTCACTCACGTCGGTAAATGGATTAAAACAGCGAGAATGTGTGAAATTATAATCTGGTGGTAATTGCACATTAACTATTTAGTCGTGTAGTACATTAACATGCACTGCGTTTGAATGCCATCATTTCTGGATAGAAACAAATTGCTGTTGGCTGTTAGGATTTTTTTTTCCGTCGCGTTATTTAATACCACGATTGAAATATACCGATAGAAAATTCAAAAATAAATCGATATTTTTACATTATTTACCAAGATCATTTTTCATTACCGTTCTGTATTCAGCTTGATTGGATATATTCGATATTTTTTATTTTAAAACAAGCCAAGTAACCCGGTTTTGCACAGGACAGTCTAGCCCCGGGTATATTTTTTAATTAAATCCTAGCCATGTTTGGTTAGCTTTAAGGAAGGTACCTATTATCTTATATAAATATATATATATATATTTATCAGTGAAATGTAATATGAAAAATAATTACTTATTGTAAATGTGTACCTGTTATTGAAAGAGGAATTGAGCGCTGTTGACAAAACGCCAGCCATTCATATTTTTGAACGTGTGCATCTGTGCACGTGTTATTTGATGAATCTCAATAATACATTGCACTCATAGTTCTTCCAACTCACCAACGATGCGCTATGGCCGGCGCTTTCCATTACTGCACAAACATGACCCAATACCGCACAAAATGCATAACCCAATACCGCACACAAAAATAGTACGATACCGCACAGATTTATAAAAAGGTATAGCTATGGCGCTATGTGAATTGAGATTGTAGTAGCTGCAACGTGCGTCTGCGCGATTTGTGAGTTCTGTGTCCTTTCTGCCCATGAAATAAATGTGTAAAAATGTATGTGATTCGTCCGGCATTGGCAGCAAATGGTGCCGATTTTGTGATACACTTGACCTTTGATTTTAAATGTTGAATTGAATTGCTGGCCATTAGGTGCTTTATTGATGACTAACTGTGTTGCTCCGAACGATACAATTTAAAAGCATGAATTAAATGTGCGAATGGACTTCTGAAACAGGTGTGACGCGCAACACATTTCGGTTAGCTTATTTTTTTAATTCAAGCGTATGACAATAGGGACATTCCTTGTCCGTACCACCAATCGTCAATTTCAAATGAGCGTAATATTCGATATCTGGCTCATACCTGAATGCCTGACGAAGGATCGAGTCATATATAAATGCTCGATATTCTAGTTTGCGTTGTCGATCATATGCTCTGCGTGTATTCACCATGAACAGTACGAACCGACGCGCTTACTTTCATACACACATTCATATTATCGGATTGGATTTGTTTGTCTGTTCTTTGTGATATTCTATTTCTCATATTTGTAGTAGAATTTGATTGACGGCTCGAATCGATCACTATGCATCTTGATGGCATTGTTCACTATATATCACGGCTCACAAATAGATCAAATTGAAATACCGAATTATGAAAAACAGAATAATAAAATTGTATCGCCAGAACTCAGAAGTGTAAAATATTATTTTGAACTGGTTGAGACGAATGGGTTAATTCATTTTATGAATATATTTAATATCGTTAATAATGATTACCATATTATTCATAATTATTATTCTCGTAAACATTGACTACATAATATTCGTTATTGACAAAAAATATAACTATAAAAGTAAAATTTCGATTCAAAGTGATAGGTGGATGAAAAATTATTTATGCTCAAACCTACCAAATATACACAAACATTTTTATGAAAATCGGTCAAGCAGTTTTGGAAGAATTCGATAACAAACACTGTGGCACGAGATTTATATATAAATATATAATATTTATATATAGTTAAAACATTTTATATACCGAACTAATAAAGCATATTTTGATTTAAAGTAAAATAAGAATCAAATTGGTCTTACCGTTGTGTTATTGTTTATTTCCAAAGAATACTTTTTAAAGTGGTAAAATTACACCAAAAGTTCCATGGAAAAAGTTGCGAAATAGGATATTTGGCACAGGTGGTATTTTGAATATAATATTGCGTGTTGCTTTATGGCGTAGTTTCTAGAAGTAGAAAAGAAAAGGAAAACAAATAAATTTGACAAAATGTAAAAAAAAATGCGGACATAAGTATTGTTTGAGTACTTTTGTATGTTTGCATTTAAAGTATCTATGTAGGTACACGCGTATAGTATTATACTACAAATTTAAATAGTCATTAGGTATTAAATTATTTTTATAGATTTAACCACTCCCAAAAATGTTGAGTATTTCGAATTTGGATACTTACGCCATTTACACTTTCACTTTTCGTAATAACTTATATATTCCGAGTACCTTATGTAAGCCCATACTACAATAGTACAATCACATATTCACATCGTATTCCGACTACAATTTAAAAGCTATACCATTTCGTTCTTACACTAATGATATGAGGTAGATACGTTTCCAACCAATAGAACCACGAAAATGTTCTATTTTAAAGAGGTCAGTTTAAGATACATATCGTGTTTAAATTATTTATGTAATGGCGATTCTGTTTTAGACAAGTTTTACTACTGAACTTTTTTTAATAACTTGAATGTGTTTATAAGTAATTGCTTTATCATCACTAAATATGTATAATGTATTTGTATTTATATACACTACGCAGTAAACTGATATTTGTCCGGATATGGTTTCAAAAAAGTCACATGGCTGAACAAGACACAATCAATGTTTTTAAATCTAAATTCAACCGTGTCACGGTGGCTTAACGTTCACAACTCACCGGGTGGATTATTGTACGATTTTTTTTTTTTTAGTTTTTCATCATTGCGTTAATTTAAAATTCAATTTTATTTTTCCAATCACGTAGACGAAGTAAAACCAGTGTTTCTTGTGCACGTCAGGTTAGGTATGATTATGAATAATTGATATTCTCTATTTTTGTAATATACATAATGAGAAATTGGGACATTGTATAGTGCAATATACAAGAGAGAGAGTTTTATTTTGTACGATTCGTATACCTAACCGTCGGTTGTACGACGACGGACTGCATTTGATCAATGTTGTTTTTAGCTAGGCGTCAACACTTTGCACCGTCGTAATTTATAAGCCTTGGTTCGTTTTATTAATGACTGCACACTTTCATTTGTATTAAGTTTATAATTCACAACAAGTGTAAGTAGTCATCCGAGAGAAGGTGATTAAGAAGTTTACTTATTAATCTCATGTTTTTACATTTGTTTCAGGTAAAAGGAACTCGTTATTCACAAATATTTCTTAAATTATTATGAAATATCAGTTATACTAATATATTATACAAAAATTATTCATAAATTAATAATGTGATAGGTAGTTGTTTCATGTTCTTCTATTTATAATCATATGGTAATGGACATTTTTTTACTAACATTTGATATCCGAAAAATGTATGTTTATAAATTTAAAAGCGACTAATACGCATAGAGATTTTGAGTAGCTAACTCTTCAGTAATTCCGGTCTTATAAATAAATAAATAAATTTATGAAGGATTCATTGAAAATAAAAATATATTTAAAATATTTCCACAATCTTCACAAATATATTATAATTTGACAATACATGAACCTATTGAGATGTTATTAATTTACTGTTTACGACTATCAAATTTTAAATATTTGCGGCTTTATTACAAAAAAAAACCATTATAAGTAATACATTATCAATCAAAAAAATTATATACAGATCTATATTTACGTGTAATAAGAACGATTTAATTTTTATGGTAGGTACCAGTACTTATTTTAAAAATATTATCACCTAGTTAGATGCTATTAACTATAGTATTTATAATCGTTTTTCAGAATAATAGGATATAATATTTAGTTCTTGGTGAAAACTGTTTTCATATTTTAATGGTATAATTCACATATGCATTATATTGCACAACAATTAATGTATTTGTCTTAAACGGTCAACAATTCTATAATAATTGTCTAATGACATTTCTGGATTTTCATACTCTATGGAATAAATACAAATTGTATTGATTAGAACCAAAATCAGGGAAAACTTCAAAGTACATTTTCAGAATCTTAACAATAATAATTATTAATTATTTCATTAGTTTTAATACTTACAAATTTAAGATCATCATTTACAGGGTATATAATATTTGTAATGGCTTTTATATTATTTTTGTCTAGTCAGTTAAGTGATAAAAAATAAAAATAAAACAAAAAGCCATTTAAATTTCTAAAAATATCTTGATAAATTATACAACTTTTATACATTTTGTTGAACATTAAAAATATATGTAAACTTTTCTTAAATGATAAAGACCAATTCTAAAGATAATTGGGTTTTTAGTTTTCAAATTACAGAATATATATAATTTTAATTTGAACTCTAGAATTCCACTTAATAATCAATTTATTTTGTAGAACAAGTGCTTTAGAGTTGTCCTGTATAGGTACATTATAATTAACTACAAACCTCAAATGACACTTAGAAAAGTTGTTTTTGAATTCCCCGGTAGTTATAATACAAGCTGTTATTAGACAACCAACTTATTACAAGACACTTGACGTACACAATATATAATGAACCCACCTGGGAAAAACTGAATTTTGAGATTTTTTTGATATAGATTATTTCTAATTATTGAAATTTCTAGGATATATTTATTTTAGTGTTACACAACATTTTTCACGGACTTATATTTGTTTTAGATTCTGAATGGAGTGATGAAATCTATTGATTTTACAATGTGTCTTTTTTTATTTTATTTTTTTATTTTTTTTTTGGCAGTAAAAATGCTTCGATTTTTGAAAGGAAAGTGAATGTAGATGGTACTTGGGAAAGTTAAGAATCCAACTTTTTCAATATTTTTTAATAAAATCGAAAAAACAATAAAAAAATTACAAAAAAACGGGAAATTTTACACTAAATCAAGATTCTACAAAATACATTTTTTTTTAAATACTCTAACTCATAAACGAAAAACCGCAACAACTTGAAATTTTCACCAAATATTGGCGTTTTCTATACATGAATAAGTTTTCAAAGTATTTTGACATATTTTGACTTATTTATAGACAATTTAATGTTTCGACTTTCGTAATTTTTTTTTTTTTTTTAAACAACTATAAAATTGAATTGGCTGACCGAAAACTCTTGAAAATTTAATAAAAGGTTTATAATAGGTTAAAATTATCGTAACTAAAAAATATCAGAGATCGTTTCTTTCAAATTTTTTTTATAAGCCCATAAAGCTCAAATTTGTATAAAATGTGTCAAAATCACGATAATTTGCAAGTTATTTTTAGATAAAAATTCATAAAATTTATTCTGTTCATACTTAAGGTTCAAAATTTAACACTAGGTTGTCCATAAGCTACTCTTCAAAAATATTTAAAAAAATTTCTACCTGACTTAGAGGAATAAATTTTATGACTCTTTGAAATTAAAATTTTTACGAAATTTATTATTTATGCTATTTTATGCATAAAATAGCGATTTATCCTCAACCGATTTTAAATATTTGTTATAATTCAAAAAGTATAAGTCACAGAAACTTGAAATTTTTACCACCTGTTAAGATTGGCATTTCCTTTATATCATATTTTTTTTCAAAATATTATATTGACTTTTAAGTAACTTATAGGCATTTAAAATATTCGAATTTTTTACATTTTATTTTTTATAACCGTTGATAAAAAAAAATTGACTAATACAATATACTTGAAAATTGAATAGAAGATTTCACAGAAGTATAACTACTTAATAGCATCCAAAAACTATTAAAACACATTGGTACAATTATTTTATTTAAGCATTTAACGTGCAAATATTGACAGAATGTTGCAATTTATATATAATATAATATATTCTAACTTGACAAATCATCCTCAATCGGAATCGTTTTTCGTAAACAATGATACTTATCATTGCATTCAAATTTAATACATTCATTATAATGACCTACTCTACGACTAAGCTCCACTCCACCTATACTGCACAGACCAGAGCGAGTTTCCAGATATTTTTTTTTTTTTTTAACTTGACTTTGGCTTTATATCAAACTTTTTCGCAACCAAGGATGAAAATTCATCTACGTATAAAAATGAACATCAATACTCGTAGGGCAATGAAAAAAATTATAGAAATAGTTGTACATTAGTTGTTTCAGTTAAAATATTAGAAATATATTTACTAGTACACTGTAGTCTCAGTTAAATTGACAGTAAAATGGTATTACTTTTTATTATGGGAATTTATTATTATTACTTACGCAAAAACGTATTTCGCAACATTCCTTTTTATATTTGATTGACGGAGACATTTATTTACCGCCACAATATTTTTAATATAATACATATTTTGTTATTCTGTAAATTTTTCAATGAAATTAGTAATTTTGAGTTACAAAATCTGTCATACGAGTAGAGTAACAAGCATAATTACCTAAACTGTAGTGATACTAATCATGAACGTACAATGTTTTTATGATGATACTTAACAAATTTTATACTATACAATAAAACGAAATATAGGTTAGAATCGTGTTTTAAATTGGTACGATTAATTGAATTTTGCATTCAAATCAAAAAACATCTATCCAAACGACTTTACTTACAGCTTTTTACAATATATAATATTTATTGGAATAATGTAACCGTAATTGACATTTTAAATTCATAAATGAATAATATAACGAAAATACGTCGTATTATTTTGGTAAAAAATAAAAATAAAATAATATCCAACCAATAATAAATTATTTTTATACATAATGTATTATATATTTTTAGTATACTAGTTGACATTATATATGAATAATACAATAAGAAAATCGATGATAGATGAAATAATTTAACTGACAAATAAATTATGGTGTATTTTATTTCAAAAAGTAAAAATATATACGCAGTGGTCAATAATTTATTTCTTAGTTTAAGCTAATGTGGGATCGTAAAAATAAATTACTGTAAAGTTAGGTAATTTGGCTATTTTGATAAACCCGTATATTATTTGGTATGTTTGATAACTTTTTAACCACTGAAACTATTTTATAACCTAAACTACTACTAAAGTCACGTAAATATTTAAAGTAAATAAACCCATAAATGTGTCTACAAAAATATATAAATCATCTAATTTCTACGAATTTATTAGTTTAAAATATTAATTTGGTAACTCCAAACTGTTATAACAATACTTTTTTCATAAAATGGATATTTCGAAATTGTTTAGAAATTAAAAATTCGAAAGTTATTTTTCTACAGCGGTTAAGAAGTACGAATTTGATATAATTTTAAGTTTTTTAAATGATCATTTCTATAAAATAAATTTTAGCAAAAAAATGGGAAATAATATTAATGTTCATAGAGATATTTATATAGAAATTACATATTGATCCATACCGTACGACTTGTATATTGCATAATAAAACTGTTTAATCAATTTTCTCTACTTATTATTATATCTCATATCTATATTTTTTTTATTCAAACGTCATACTTACTATACTACTAAGGGGATTTTCAGTTTTCATCTTTTAGTTATAACTTATCGCTAATTAGACGATTTAATCAGAGTAAAATATCTAGGTTATAGTATAATGTTCAAAATTTTCCAAACCTATATGAATTAAATGTTCAGGAAAAAAAAAATATTCTATGTTTGAAAAAAAATAATATATAATACAGTTAGCAAATAAAATCTTGGAGGTTAGAACATGTGTTTCATTTGAAAAAAACCATATTTATACCATCAATATGAAAACAACTTTAGTAAAATATTGGATACTTGCCCTTTCTGTTTTTAGCGATCCAATTACATTATTATAGTTGTTAGAGTGCATAACAATCATATGGAATCACTTTTGACTGTAAAATAAAATTCAAAACATTATAACATTATTATCACGACTAACATTTTTTTTTACTTTACACAACTTGAACCGTGGTACATAAAATAATAATTGTGTGAGTATAATATCATATACCCGACTGCCGTACAATGTTGTATCCAAAAATGTTTCTAAATCATCAACGTCAATACGAGTGTGACGGATTATATGCGCAATCCATTTACATAATGTATTGCACGGAATATCAGGGTAAATAATACAAAACTAAAAAAAAATAAGAGATTATACGATTCGCGAGACACATGTGTAACCGGAATTCACCGAGAGCAATCACGAAAATTAACCGAGGACATTCGGTGACGGGGAAACTTGCGTCAACGTTCCGCGTGTAACGGTGTGACGGGACGAACAGGGCTATAATGATTACGAGATGTTTATTAGTATTCTCGGTGACGAGTCGATGGTTCGCTGTAACATTCGTCAGTAACAATTCATCTCGTTTTAATCACAACAGTGTTCTTATACCACTTATTCTTTTCGTTTGGCATACCCCTCGTTTCTGCTCTACGTCACCGACAAACTCGAAAATCAACGGAAGCAAACATTATGACTATTCGTTGTTGCTTAAAATGCTTTGAAAGTGTTATTTATTTTTATTTTTTTTAATCGATCGTTTAAAAAGTACATACATTTGACAAAAACTATAATATATTTTAGCACTTTTTTTGTGATCGGTATCCAGGGGATTTCGAACTGGAAAGTTTAATTTTTTTCTCTTCGATTCTTTTCTTGTGCGACTGGTCTCATTCATGGTGATGAAATCTTTCAAAAAATGTTAACTGCCGTCACGAAATTATTACTATACATCATCTAATCATATTTTTCCTTCATTAATTATTCACAACCGATTATAATATTTACATCGCTCCGGTGCGGCATAAAAACGGAATAAATTGATGAACTTTTATAAATGCGTTGTGATCGCTGGATGTAGGTACTATTTTTAACGACAAAATAATATTACTATACTAATCAACTTTTCCGCTATGGCGATAGTTAACATTAGTTCTAAAAAATACATAATACGTCCCGCTTTTGCTGACGACTTGTATTTTCATACGTGTACATTTGATTTGTTTAACGCAGTGTTTTTATATGTTATTAGAAAACAATGCAGGTTTATACCGTCATACATTCATTGTACAATATTTTCTTATCATATTATTATAATACTAAATGATAATTATTATTAATTGGACAAGGATTTACATGTGAAGAAGACTATTCACAAGGCGTTCAAAGGTAGATGGAGCAGTGGGACAAGAAGAAGCCCATTGGCTTATTTTCCCTAAATTTCGTTCAGCAACATATTACTTTACTTTTCTTCATGACGTGTTTCTCGAAATGCGTTTCACCGCAATGTAAAGAATTTCTCGAAATCCCGTGTTTGTGCGAGGTGCTCTCCTCCTCATAAGCTATTATTAATCGAAGAGAGAACGTGTGATTTTTATCCCCCATTTGGCTGAGGCTGTCGGCGTCGTTGACAAATCTCGATATCGTGTAGTACTGGTAAATTAAACGTGTGTCACTATAATAAACTGTGTATCTATGATGGTTCCAGAACAAAATGTGTCCGGTAAAATACATCTGGAAAAAAATGTCTGAATGGAATATCTATGTATAATTATTTCAAATACAAATGAGAATGAATCCAATTATAAAAATAAAAAAAAAAAATAATAATAGAACGAATCCAACTCTTTTCTCAAACGATATTATTATGTGTGTTTACAGTGGAGCGACCGGTGTGGACGTGACATTTATAAATTCTCGGTCAAATATTTAAACAGATTCGTGTGACGTACCGACGCAGGGTCGAAATCCGTCTTGAACTCTTGTATCGCGTCTACAATAGGCAAACAATACTAGAACTGTAGTGACGTCCACGAGACGTACAATGTGTATAATACACGTATATAATAAGTACAAATGGCTGGAAACGGTTACATTACTGACCCGTAAACCTTTTCCCGTTTGCGTTACGTCTTACGTCATCATGACGGTGATTAACGCGTGCATACTACATATTTTGATAATGAGACGACACTTCACCGTACATAGATCGCGTCACACAACGTTTTGCGCCCAATCGATTATCAGCCCCCGGCACAAAACTGGTACTTTGTGCACTAGTGTAACAAACAAGCGTATATAATCTAAGCATAATGCATTGGGTTGTAGAACGCGCGTTTGGAATAAAAATAATAGTAAGTACCATGAAGTATTGTCCGAGGGATGTAATAATAAACATTATAAAATATACACGTCATGTAGTCGGGTAATTTTAAATGTTTTATTTTTCTACGCAAAAAATATGTTGAATAATAAATGGAATACAATATATAATATAATACATTTCCTTACTTTCTTCAGGAGTGGAATAAAAAACAACATTATTCCTGCTAAAAGTCTGTACGTACATAAGCTCATATCAGTCGTAACCGTAAAGTCTTGAAAAAATATGTACTGGTGTTTATGATTAATGGAGAACAGTAATTCGGGATTCTACTTTATACAATAATGAGAAGTTCAAGAAATACAAAGAAACGAGTTATCGAGTGCACAACGTTAACTAAGTGTTAGCCGAACTCAATTTTCAATAAACTGCAGTGGCACATTATCACGGTGTATTGTTTTTATTATGATATTACATTATAAATTATCTATGTTCGCTATGACGAAATTTAAATGGTTTTATCGAACAATATTCATATACTTATTTTGTGTTGGGATAATATGCCCATTGGATCTGTGATAAATAAAATTATAGATAAATAATATTTTAACACAATATTGTATATTTATCGGTATATATTTTTAAAATTATTTCATTGGTATCAAATGGTATTTCGAATCTGTGCATGTATTTCGTAAATTGGAAAATACAGAAGAGTAGTAATGAATTTGTTTTGGGAAAAATAACATATTACATATAACATAATTTATAATATTTGTATATCGTTGTATTGAATGAATTTCCAGCGTTTCAGCTGTGGTATGATTAAATTCAATGTATTACATTATCATGCTTTTTAAGTATAATTCATTATTTAAATAAGATCTTTTTTATTTTCATATCATATAATAATGATATATACATATATTGCATTTATTTTGAATTGTTACGATGATTTCAGTGAAGGTTTTAACATTGAAAACAAATATATTCTGAATATTTACTGGTCTATGTATAAAACTGCATTTAAAATGGTATGATATATTTGACGTTATCCTAAGTTATTAAAATATTATTGAGTATTTTTGACCGTGCTATGAAATTCTATTAATATTTTCATAATGTAAAATCTATAAAAAGTAAATTAGCTATTAAGTCGATTTCTGTTATCACTGTGGACTGTAACTATGAATGTAAAACACGTAACTTAAAATTATTTTTATTTGAAAGTCTAGATAGGGATCTGCGTGATTAATACACAAAGTGCTGGGAGACACGATAACGATTCATTGTAGGTTGAATAACTGAAATGCATGGATGACTCCACTAGAAATTGGCTTAACCCAAACTCAAAATCGTTCACCATTTAGCCACCGTTATCAAAACCGACATGTAATAAGCTATTGTGTTAGGTTATACATTGTAAAATGTCGACTGATGGAATTATGTGTTATGGCATACGACGTAAAAGTTATTTGATGTTAAGTATGATTTATCACCAAAATTCAGCATTTTCCGCACGAAATCAGTGAATATTCTTGGGAGTTGCTCAGGATTCACTGGAGATTAATATTACGGCTCGTAATCTTAGTTACTAATAGTTTTGTATTGTAACAAAACCAATTATTGTTTTGATTTGTTTGAGTTTTCTTGAGTTCGTGTTTCTTTATGAAATAAATGTTTCGTATTTGCAATTAAGAGTACAAAGTTGTGTGTGTAAATAAATATTGTGAATTTTGAAATTGAAGGTACAAAATCATATGTATAAATATTATACATGATTATGAAGAAAATAATATACAACACTAAATGTTAATAAAGCATCAAAATAGGTACTTGGTTGAAAAAAATGTATTGGATTAGATTTACTTCTTTCGATGATTTCTCATGAACGAATTTTACATTTTGTTTTTATTTATTTCAAGAGTTTATGCAGTAAAGCATTAAACTTTGGAAATTACAATAAAATGAGCGGTATAAATATATAATATATTACGATATATTAATGTAATAAATTTATAATAAATAATAAATAATTTGAAATTGAATACGACAATATTAAACAATGAATTATTATAAGCACATAATATTAAGATAATATTATACCATTAGAGTAATTCAATTTGAGTGTACTATCAGTAAAGTAAGTACGTAGTACGTTCAACGCAATTAATAATAATATTATTTGATTTACTTATATCAAACACGCAACGTTGGATAATAATGATAATTAAATGATAAATAGTGATAGAAATACAATGAAGGATGGTGATTTACGATTGTAGTGGTGTTTATGGTACAAAAATGATAGAAAGCGAAAATTTATTGACTAGAAATGCCAGATAAAGTATGAGTGGATTTATATCGTTGAGGAATTTAGAGCTAAAATGTATTGATTGATCAGATAGTGAAATATTGACTGTAATTCTGTCATATGACACTTTTGGTTTTGAATTATAACGGATGCGTTGTTTTGAGGAATGGGTGGTACAGCGAATGTTGAGGTGTATTGGTTTTTATTGTTATTGCCGGACTTATGTTTACCACGATTTAACATAATCATTTTATAAGATGGACATCCTTTATAAATCGCTGTATGTTGTCCTACACATAATGGGCTCTTAACATGCTCTTATGGTGTTTCTTTTTCAAACGCTAGAAAGATGTCCCTCGTCTTACTTACCACAGCAAGCCTTATTGTGGCATGTAGTAGTTTGTTGTGTGGAAGTAGTATTCATACTAATTCCACTGAAGTGATAAGAACTTTCCTTGGAGCTCAATTTTTGTTTTCAAATATAGATGGTCTATTTTAAAATGTCCTAGTTGTTACAGATCATTTTTAAAGTTGACTCGAAAAAGTGGAAAATTGAATTGCGTGATGCGGACGATACAGTTGATGATGTTACTTACACGAATCACGTATTGAATGAACATTGTATATATTTTTAATTTGGTTGTGAGGTATATGTGTCTGATAAAAACATAAAAAGGTTTTTCCAAGTTGGGCATAAATAATAAATATATATAATTTGATACTTATATTACCGGTGCTAACGATGGACTATGTTGTAACAATCTGCATTCTTTGTTCGAGTAATTAAATGTTTTAGAGTGGTTTTAAATTGATAACATGACAAGCTGACGAGTTTTGATATTGCCTCAGTGACAGTATAATTATCTTACCATTTACTAAGATGAAATGTGGTTCGACGATGCACGTTTTGTTTTAAGTTGATACCTGATATGGTAGATGGTCAGTTTGGATGATAAACTATTATATATTTTGGAACTACAAACTTATCTAACTCCCACGATAGAAGATGATACTTAGTTGTTCAAGTGCATTGGTTTAGTTTCTACTCATCCATTTTGAGAGAAAGACTAGAACTTGATAGGATACCGTTAACAGAATAAATTAGGCAACGCGGTGCCAGGAATGGACTTCATAGTAGTTTGAGAATATATTAGGTATAAGTAGGTACTTTAATATATATCACGATTAATATATAACGTGATCAAAAGTCGTGAGATAAGCATGTGGTACGCTATTAAAGGCTATTGAAATGCGTGTTATCGTCATGGAGGCTGTGAACGAACTGCAAATTAAGTATTAAGAAAAAGTAAATAATGATCTTGAAAAAATATTTTTAAATTACAAAAAATATCTCAAGTATCTTAACACATAGACAAAACGTATTCGTTTCCAAAATAAAACTGCAACTTGTTGTATAAAAGGTGACTTTAATAATTTATTTAACCAATTATCGTGGTTTTATGTAAATAAATACATTTTTCGGTAGTTTGAACTGTAAGTCTTGTATATAAATAAAAAAATAAGGAGTAAGTAAAATTGGGGATTATTAAAGATATATAATAGAAACATTTTTATATAAATTTGGTCTTGTAAGTTATAAGAAACTTGTTTAAAATAAATTAGACAGTATTAATATTAATAAGTATTAAGTTGAGAAAATAATATTATAATTCATTTGGACGAAACTCGATTATAGTTTTAATTTTACTGTTGTTATTTGTTCACTATATATAACTTCATTCATCCGAGGTAATTTTGATAAACACCTTGAGTGTTTTTGTTATCAACAAAATACTATATGGCATAGTACACGACGGGTTTTGAATATATTAATTTAGTGTTAAGGTTACAATATTGACCCCTTTAATTAAACATCTACTAAGGTAATATATTTTCTAGGAAATCCCACTTAGTGTACAATACAATAGTTTTATTCGATTAAAGCTCGAAGTAATGATTATATTTATATTATAATTTTAAATGATACAAATTTTCATAGGTTAATATTCAAAGTACATTTTTTATGAATGATTTTTTTTAAACAAGTATGAATAGAATTCTTACTTGCAATTATTTAAGTATTACAATTTGATTATAAATTATTTATTTTGACCTTTTAATACAAAATTAAATCTATTCGTATAAGTTTACTACTTCAAAAATATGAATAAAAAACAACAGCATACAGCAAACAAAGTCGAAACTAGTTAGATTATAATTGAAAGTGACTTACTCTCCAAAATCAATGAAAATCATCGGATATGGTCAGAAAAATACAAAACGCTTATACACAGCCCTTTTTATCGGTAAAACAATTTTTACATTTGGATACCAGGCCACTGCAACATAGAAGGCAAAGTACTAGCTGATAAGGCCGCTAAACTTACCCATTCTGCCAACAATAAAAACCCTATCCCATCCTACCATACCAGAACATTAAAAGAATTAGTCAAAGAAATTCTTGACCAGCGAAATAATATAATAATTTATTTCAGCCAAAATGTCTAGCTATTATATTAATCTCATAAGTCAAAAATATTTTTCGGCGAGATATTATAGACAGAAATGGAAATGAGCACGGGAATGGGGTATGGACGAATATGGTAATTGGAAAGTGTACGGTGATACAAATTTTTGTTATTTATACTAAAGGTTAACATGTTAACACAAAACCATCCATAAGGTTTTATTTAAATATCTATAAAAAAAATTTCTATTGGACTTCCAGAAAATTTATTTATGACTGTTTGAAATTTAAATTTTTATCAAATTGCATAAAACTACGATTTATCCAAAGGATTTTAAATATTTATTATTATTATTATTCAAAAATTATAAGTCGCAGAAACTTACAACTTTTCCAGACATTTTCTCTATGCAATTTTTTTTTTCAAAATATACTGATTTTTAAGCAACTTATAGACATTTCAAATATTCTATTTTTTTATTTATTTATTTATAATAATTAAAATAATTATATGTGATGAATAATAATTTTATTTATATGGTTGATGAAAAAAAAATTTGACGAGGAAAAAAATACTTGAAAATTCAATAGAAGATTCCACAGAAGATGTTCTTACTGTGATTGAAAAAATTTTACAATATATTTGCATAATTAGTTGCATAATTATTTTTATAAGCGTTTGAAAAACAAATATTGACATAATATTTCAATTCAAACATAACATAATATATTATATGAAATACCTATTCTAGACTAACAAATCATCTCCATTCATAATCAGTTTTTGTGTGCAATAATATCCAGCGTTACATTCAGATTTAACAAATCCATTATAATAACCTATCGTATTAAAGAGGGGCACTCCATCCCCTCCTGTTCAGCAGAGCGAGTCTCCATCCGGTACTTTGTATTGATAATAATATTAGTTATAAACCCAACAGTAATGTCTAGTTTAAACTTTAAATTTATTAACACGTGATTAATTATTATTTATGTAAAGGCATGAAATCTTAATGTTATAATATATTCAGGTAATATTGTCCATCAAAAAAATAGAATTATTCAGTGTAAAGTATTTTCAATCAATAGCCTTTTTTTATTTAGCAGAATTAAAATACTACTTGAAATTAATATTCCATAGTAAATCAAATTGTTTACCATATTTTATTTTTGTGTTATTTAATGTATTGAATAATTTTCTAAAATGGTTTCAGATAAATATGTTATGTATTTGAAGACAAATAACAAAAACAATGTTGATTATTATTTATTTCAGTAACTTTTCAATAAAGTTCAGAAGTTAGAAATATTTGGTAAAATACCTATTACAAGTCATAAATTATATAATATATACAAGAAAACTATTATTTATTTCGAAATGATGCGACGATTACAATGGCAACTAAATTGTATTGAGTTTTCCCTTTTTTTTTCTTGGAATTTTATAAAACTGTAGATTAGAATAAATTATTTTATTTAAATAATACTAAATAATTGGCTTCAATTCATCGTTTAGTCTTTAACTTTTGAATTATTCTTATAAGCAAACATTGTGTGATAAAAATTTTAATTTTTTATTAGTCATAGTTATACACTAATATTTATATATAGCCTCGTCCAACCTCCTCCCTCGACGCATAATGAATGGTTTTGGTGGCAAACTCAGTACTGATACATCATTTTTATTTATAATTTGGAAACACAACTAAGAAAAATGATTATATGCATTTATATGCTAAAAAATGTCAAATAAACAAGTATGCAAAAATATTCAGTCATAAACATTCGAGCTTTTATGATGGCTAAAAAAACTTTTTATACAGCCACTGAACTCTACGGTACCTATTTTACTTTTGATGTAATTGTATAAAATAATTTCTTTGCTTGTTTAACTTTTGTTTTATGCATTTATTTGTCTACATCAGTTGCAGTAACTCAAAACATTTTTATGAAAATTTTACATTTTTTAAGTTACAAATTTTTAATTTCAATAACAACATCATTTATTAACTAATATAAAGTATTCGTTTAAATGGTGATTATTTTGTAATTTTAATTTATTTATTTTTTTTTTGTGCAACAATTCATTTGAGTTACCAATAAGAAAAATACTAAATATATAAAATCCTTAAGATAAAATGATAAAAATTGTATATCTGTACTAAAATGTCAATAACATTAAATTTTTTAATCAATTGTATGGTTTTATAGTAAATATATTTTACTTTTTGTGGTAATAAGTCTTGTTACCACCAATGTAACGTTGTCGTTGTTCCCTATTATATTATAATAAATCATATCAACATAATAAATTATTTAAATTCCATGGTGCTTACCATTATAGTATCATATTTGTATTAAAAAGTGATAAATTTTAATAAATACATAGACTGAGTTATGTTTATTTCTTCATTATCACAGACAATAAAAATAAAATAATAATATTTTACTTTTTCAATGGCATTTTTTTATATTATATATGAAAATATCACATTTGTAATAATATTGTTCTTTTCAGCTTAATAAATAAACGAATATAATACATAACATTACAAAAATATATGTAGAAATGAAAAAAAATATAAATAAAATATCAAAAATCATATTTATGAAATTAAAAGTGATTTTAAATTAAAATATTCGACCAAAATTTAAAAGCATTAATAAAACAATTCAACATCTTTTCTTTTAAATAGTTTCTATCGTTGTGTTTCAAAATTGAATTTTAACATCAACACACCACTGTTATATGATTGCTTTGAAGAATTTTGTTTGAATATATCTGTTGTACGCTAGCGGTTATTTATTATCGCACCAATATGGAATTTGATATGAAAACACCAGTTATATATCTCTCTTTAGTCATATGAAACTTTGAACGACACTGGCAGGGTAATTCCATTCGCACAAACAGTGACAGAGAACAATGGGTGCTGGTTAAAGCCAATGTTTTGAAAAGAATCACGGCGATGAGGAATTGTACGATTATATGTATATTCGATACACACACACATACACACACACACACACACACACACACACATACACACACACACACATTAGATATAAGTATAAAGGCGCAATTATTTGTGTGGTTTAAACTGGATAATAATATGGTCCACTCATCGTTCAACGAGACATTTGCGCAGCGTTTGGAAAACGCGTACAGGAAATTGAAAGTTAACAGGAGAGAATATAAACAATGTGTGAAAGGAACGTATAACAAAGCATGCTTGCCGAATTTCACCGTAAGATAAATCACGAGGTCTGGGCGCCTATAAGGAAATGGATACCGAATGGTAAGCTATCTCGATAGCGTTTTAATAATTTAGTAGATATCATATTGATACGATAGCAATAGAAGATTCGGTTTAATTTCTCGTTTCTCGAACAAAGATACCGAGAGATGTTAATGCACTGCGACCATGCCGGATATAATTACGGTACTATAAATGAATGTATTAACATAAGGATTCAGTGTTGGGACATTATATGTAATGATACTAATTAAGTTATAATGATATTGAAAGAGAGCAATACTTCTAGGTTAAGTAAGACTCGGGTGAGTTATAGGAACAGTTGAATTACATTGCTATATCAGTTTTTTAAATTTTAAATCAATGCTTTCAAAAAATATATGAATCTGAGTGAAATCTAAGTGCATCGGTGTATATTTAAAAAAAAAAAAAACATAATGGTATAGTAGAATTACCAAATTTCTTAATAAGATAGGTTTATCTTTTAATCGAACATTTTAAGTGTTTCTCTACACAAACATTTCATTAAAATATTTTGAAAATTGTTACTTTCCTATGAAATACTAAAATATTTCACGTTCCTGTGATAATTAAAATAATAAACCCGGATTCGATTCTCGGATCCAAGAAAAAAACTTTCTACAATTTTTCACACAGTTTTTCTCCATTATTCCGAAATCTATTGACCAAATTAAAAAAAAACCTCACCAAAGTACCAACTAAACGAAATTCCCATATATATATATATATATATATATATATCGGAGCACTCTTGTTGTTCGAAATCATGTATACAGAAAAAAAAAAAAATTGGCTCAATCATCATGATGAAATAATATATTCTGAGCGTTTTACTCCATTTCTAAATACGACGTTGCAATTTTCTAACGTCACAGACATTTCAAAACGAATTTGCCAACATGGCACAATATTAATATTATCGTGAGAGGTGTGTGTGCAAGACAAGTTATTGTGTGATACTTTTGACATAGAATAATATATATTATGATATATCTCTCATTTTTTTCCACGCTGTCGTCGTACGCGCATAGTTAGTTTTCCTGTACTATACGAAAATGCATTTCACAACTAAATATTATAATACTTATCTACTTACGATATTGAAAGTTTTGTTTTAAAACAACCGTCAAATATGAGCATGCCAGTCAGCATCATGACAAGTTATCATATGTATATTACCTGTCATAATAATCAATAATATTCAAACCAAGTACTTTGTCATTTGAAACAAACATATATTTATCATTTGGTGGAAAGTCTTGCTATCAAATTTTGGTATTAAAAATCTGCATTGTGATTATATTGAATGATGATGGAAAATTATCTTGAACGATAATAATGCATTTTATTAAATCAAAATTACAGTACATAAGATCGTGGAAAACGTTGAGTAACTGTAATTAGTATTCTGCCTATGCCCAATACGGATATTAATCTAAATCAAGTCGTTTTAATAGTGATAAATTATCGACTGAAAGACATACTGTAATAAATTAATCAATCACAACGTTAATCTGGATTAATACGTGCACAAACAAATCTCATTAAACTATAGCGGGCACAATGTATAGGTACGTGTATGTCTATTCACATTATGAACAATATCACCAACGTGTCAATATTACTTTATTAATGTATAATGTATTATTGTATAATGCTTTATTAGATTTTCGTTTTTGGTATAATGTTTTTAAATCATTATATAATAATACATTATAAAATTAAGTAATTTTCAGTATTAAAATTATTAATAATTTTAGATTAAATAATTAATTGTGTTCTTATTTGGTAACACTTTGGTGTTCTTAATATACTTGGTCGTAAGTAAATAATTAACCATATAGCTTGGAAATCAATCATATGCTACGAAAAAAACCAATCAACTATTATAAATTAAATTCTTTCGTTTAAAGTTTTCAATTTAAAATCATTTCATAATACGAAAAATATGTGACGGTACGAATTTTTACAAGTAACATTACGCGTTGAAAGTCGACACATTAACATTGGACCAACGCATATTTTACTTGCAATTTTACACTTATACGATCCTTCACATTCACAGCGTGGGGCCATATCAAAGAGTTAAATATATTTTTTTACATCACTTGTATGGTTAATTTAGCTTTTGCGTTGTTTTTTTAACATAAAATAATTTTGGGACAAAGTCACCTACGGAAGTCATAAAATAATAATAATTGAATGCATAATATTTTCAAAGATTCTCCAAGCAGGCACTCTTAAAAAAGCACCGTTTGAATTCCATAGCCACATATTTAATTAATAAATTTATTTAAATATAATACTGTGTGTATGCGGGTGTAAATTATGCATGGTATAATAATTATTCCCCCTATGCAAGAGCGTCTATATTTTATATAATTCTCTATGACGCGTGTAGTTATACAATTTTGTTTTATCCTAGATGACCTATTATTTGAATTAAATCTATAAAATCCTGGTCAATAAAAGTGTAATATGGTGAACAGCAATTTTAATAAGTATTATTGTAGTATACTTTTCTGTTTGATAGCTAACATAATATTTAGTATTAAACTAATATCTATGTAATTATATATTATTGTACTCGCATTGTGTCCGTGGTGGCGTGGTATGCAATTAAGGTTCTTTCATAGCTTATGTGAATTTGTCTTTCTGTGTATAGAAAAATAACAATTGTTAGTTATTAACGATTAACTCTTCAATACATTATAAATCAATACAATATTGTTTTATACTTTATTATTGACTATCTTATCTAGTCAATTTAATATTTCCAATGTAATAGTATATCAACGTAACGGTATGGACATAAAAATTGTATTTCTATAATGTTTTTCACGATGAATACAAATATAAATACTCAAACGAGAATTACAAGCTTACGAAGAACATGCGGTGTAATGTATTTATAATTTAAATTGAGAATAAAAGTAGCGTACGTGGATGAACATTTTATACTTATATACTTTTGTTATACTATGTTAAAACATAATATATTATACTTTTAGTTTTATTTTTGGAATTGTTTTTTTTTTTTTTTAAATTTAGTAATTTATTAATTTGTGTTATTAAATGTAGAGAAAAGTTTTCTAAATTTTTAATACAAACCTATAGCCGTTTAGAATATATTTTTCGAAAGTTGTAACGATTACATTAGGATATTATATTTTGAGTATATTTTGTGTACCTATACAGAATATTGTTTTGTGCTGATCTGGTTTTGAAATTTATGGGTACTTACTTGAATATATATTATATATAAATATATTTTTTTTGATCGAAATGATTTAATCAGTCCCATTACCTATGGTATTAGTTTCAGATATTTGTATGGAATAGTATTCGACAACGGCTATATCCATTGTACATAATGCTCTAAGCAACTAAGTATATAATATTATATATTTATATACACACTCGGTAATGTGATTATCATTGTATAAAATTCCCGGTTTATATTATGCATATACAATAGATAAACCAGGAGATAAACATTAATAGTCGGTCCTCTCGGTCCGTTAGTTTCACAAAGAAGATTATTAACATCTGACCACTTCGAAAACGTTGTTAAAACAAATATTGCAGTTGCCGCATCCTGCACAGTATAATGTTTCAATGATTGACGATAAATAAAATGATATAAACCAATAAATTACGAAATCTCATCGTGTACAAATAATCGGATTAGAAAACATATTGTTATAATAATATGTACAGGTCGCGATCGTGATATCCCAAACAGTTAATAATGCTCAATGCTCATGGTTTACCGTGTACGTTTTGTTCTTGAATACCTAGGGTGTCTGAATACGGAGACCGACAGACCGACGACGGATGTCGAATAATAACTATCAACACGGACGCAGCTCAGTGGCAATAATTACGATTAAAATATGCGGTGTATGGCACCGGTCGAATCACCTAGCTCGATTTACATACCAATATTACCGTGTAAAAGGACACTGCGGATTCGGGTCGTGGGTGATCATATAGCTAGGTGTCCAAACACAACTTGCAAACTTCCATCTAGCGACTCCGTGGAAATGTTTATCGTCTCCCACGGGTATCCCGCTGTCAGGAGATTGGTTTGCGCAAAAACACTATTCCATCAGCGTTTCAACAGACGTTGCAAAGTTATTCATCAAATTCTTTACGTTGTTTTTCCACGCATTCAATGGCAAGGCTTTCGACCAAACAGCCCTTTGCGTGTTAGTCCACTCTTACGTTCCAAAGGGACATCACCACGAGATGGCTCATACCGTTGAGATTGAATTAGGTACGTCGAGAAAGAAATATTTTAAAAAATTTACTTTAAAACTAAAACAGTTCTTTCATTTTTATTTTCCGATATCATGACTATGATTTAGACAGAAAAATGAAAATTCATAGAGCAATTATTTTGTTTTTTATTTATTTTTTTTTTAGAAAGATACACTTGGTAATATAGAAACACTAATAAAGCTTAGAAACCTAACACGAAGTACAATCGTTAGGTAAGTAAATTTATGCTATAACTTCTTCATTGATAGGAATTTAAAAATTTGAAAAAAGACTAAAATGTATAGATAATTATTTATACGATAGCAATTATAGAAAAAATGAAGGATACGGTTTTAATTTTGAAAACAATACTAAGAATTTCTTAAAAAATAAACCAAAAATTGTATGTCATATAAAGTTTCTTGCAACCGTCAAAGAATATATTAAAAAATATTTGAAAAAAAAAAAAAACCAAGAACTACATTTTTAAAGGCTAAATTCCATATGAAAACACTTTGTTGTTCAAAAACAAATATTATTGTAGTATCGTAGGATTAGCTTATGCCGTTTTTTACTTGGAACTTTTAAAATATCATGAGTACCTATTGGAATATTTTACAAATTTTTACCTAAACAAATCTATCCCTTATCGTACACTACACATTATCGATATATTATAGAATATACTATCAACTTTAATTAAAACACTTACACCTGTATAGGGTCTAGAGTAACCATATTTATAGGATGCTGTTTGTAGTAAGATGACTGCTCTATGAACAATAAAACAGAATATTATTTTTACAGAATGGAATTCTATGGAGCTAAAGGTTTAAGCTTTATATGTATAATACATATATATATACATACACACATACATACATACATACATACATACATACATACATACATACATACATACATACATACATACACACAAACATATATATATATATATACATATATGCGAATACAAATATAGGTACTATATAATATATCACATTCTATTCTAATACATAAAACCATTTTGAATGAGTTTTTGTCAATTGTATTAAATAAAAATGTATTATCTATATCTAACTTTTTTATATAATATTTTATTAAATTAGTATAATAATATTATGAATTCGATTTTTATATTCCTATAATGTTTAATTCATTATAATTGTTACAAATTGAAATAATAATACGTATTTAGTAAGTTATAAAAATATATAAAGCTTTAAAAATGTTATTAACAGCTTACAAAATCCCTTTTAATTTTTTTCCACATATTTTAGTGAAATGTTTTTTGCATACAAAATATTTGTTTTTAATTTTTATTTGTATTCGCAGTATACGATCTATACCCAATAGGCAAAATAAGTAACTTACCAAATAACTTTATTAATAACTTAATTTTAAATTACTTTATTTATAAAAATATTTATATTTTATTTTATTTTCTAATTGGTTTCAAACTGTTTAACTTGTTAGAAATAAAGGATCACTGCACCATTTATATTGTAGACATCTGGGTGGGTTACTAGAAACAGAATGAACCGAGAGACTTTTAATAATTGTGTTGTAATTGGAAGTCAGACAGTTGTGAAAACGTTTGAAAGTATGCAATACATTTAAAATATTTGATATTGTTGAATTCTGGGTAAAATACATTAACAGATTTTTATTTTTATTAACAGATCATCGATGAGGTTCATTTAGCCTAATGTTTTTGTAAATAGACCTTTGGTACAAATGTGTAATTAAAAAACACAACACTGTTTAAACTTTAACGCATATGTATATGTCTACGAATTTCAAAAGAAATTAAAAAACTTCATTAATAACTGTATAATAGTTATTAACATGTGTTTGATGTAAACAATAATATGTATAATGTGTATTTAATTATTTCTCGTTATAAAAGTAAACTAAATAAATAAATATTTTGAACTGAGTAATTTTTTACATTCGAAATCGGTTTAATAAATAATTAAAATGTTTTAAAAATAAAATATATCTGTATGCATGGTCTTTGTTTATATCTGTAATTAATTATTATGAAAAATGGTACAAGCATTTCTTTATATTTCATAAACTTTATTGTGAAATTAGACTCAAATTGAATACAATAATTTACGTATTAGATCATCATATTCCATTTTACATTAATATTAATATACTATTATATTAAAATATGTTTTTTTTTAACTTATTGTTTAACTTACTTTTTAACTTAGGTATGAATCATGATTATTTATAATTATGTAAAATTATTATTGTAATAATATGTTTAAATGATTGTATCGTGATATGAGATGATAGTTAAAAATTTCGAATTTCAAAAAATTTTTTCTTAATGAACTTGCATTATGGATAGTAATAAATATATAATTAATTACTTCCCTCAAAATAAATGTATTGGTATGGTTGTTTTGACTGTACACTAATCGGTGAGAAAATGAACGGTACATGAGTTTTATAAATTATAATATAATGATTATAATTCATAAGATAAAAAATAAATGTAAATGCAATAATTATTAAATTACTATTATTTTATCGTGACTGTTGCGTCTGTACTACGGTAAAGTTATTTTGAATTTTAGGATACGAATAATTTAGAAAGTGAACCAAATTTTCAATATTCATTGAGTTTTTGTAATAATATTATACAACACATATTATCCTACAGAATTTGTGATAAGTAATCAGCCATTTAAGCATTGTGTTAATCAATTCATCACATTAACATGATTAGCTACTATTACGATTTTCATTTGTCGCAGACACGTGCGATTGGATTTGTTCAATCGTACAAGTTCATAATATTTAGTGATATAATCACGCACATTGTGTCTTTCAGTATGTAAAATAAATATAATATGGTATGTATATATATTTTAGTCCTGTAGAAAAACATAATAATATCATGTATCACGCACGTAGCACATATTTCACTGCACAATTATTATTGGTCTCGACTTAGAACGCGTTACCCCGTTTTAACTTTAGACAGTTACACACTCGTTACGCGGACCAACCGTTGTTAAATCGAATGGAATTTTCGGACTTTAACCGACATTTATTGTAATAGTTGGCACATATAGTATAGGCCATCGACACGCGTGGCACTGTTTGGTGTTTCGTACGGTCTGTAGAATACATTGTGCAAAATCACTCATAAGGAAAACGCGAACGCCGAGTAATGTGTGTAATTTGACGAAACGTGAATTTGAATAATTCTCAAAAATGAATTATGCGTCTATTATACAGCGCCCACATTGACGGTATTGAAAGAACTCGACCAGATAGAACGAAAATGCGTCGAAGTGTGGCGATTGGTCGTGTCATCGAATTGATGGGAGAGATTAAAACGTTTGGCAAGGGTCACCGAGTTATTATTGTATTTTTTTGTGTCCATTGTTGGTCCACCTGCACCATTAAGATGTAAAGAGTGAGTCTGAAATATTGATCGCTATCCACGTGATCCAAAATTCCGAACAGAACAACGACGTCGTGAAATATAATTTAAACTCTTTGGTCATGTAATATTATTCGGTTGAATTAAATCTTTTTGACTTGACTTCGAGCTTATTATAATATTCACTAACACCTTTTGAATACGTCATCAAAACTTGGTTTACTATTGTGATTTTTAATGTAAAACGAATAAAGTTAACAATTCAGTGATATAAACAGCCAAATACGTTATCAAAAGGTTGTTATATTTGATTTATAATACTTGGCTACTATACATGTATGTATATTATTTGTTTAGCTTATTCTAAAACGTAAGAATTGGTAAATTCTTCCATCATAATATTACAAAGATATAAGACGTTTTCGTCCAAAAAAATCAGTTAAAATAACGCGTATTAAAAAAAAAAACCTATATTCCATATTCGATACTGGGTTCACCAATACTCACCTTAAAATATTACTACAACGCAATAATATCAATTTTCCATGTAAATACTTTTCTTTAATTTCGATAGTTGGAAAGAAACTAAAACATTTTGTAATATATATTATAAACCGTTGAACTGTCGTCTGTAGCTGGTGATTTCTCCCTTTTATTCCCCATGTTAACTAATTTACAATTAATTATACCTTAGCTTATTGCAAAGATTGTATACAAAAAAAAAAAAAAACAAAAAAATTAATTTACATTTAAAAATTATGGCTTATCCAATACAATGAATAATATTTAATAAGTATGATTATTTTATGTAAAATTATTAATAAATACTTTTTATAATTTTGTCGGAGTAGATAGTATATAATAATATAACTTATTTATGAATCGTTGCAATAAAATAACACAGTATACAGTTTATTTGAAGTACCAATATCAATGGTACTGTTTCGTAATTCAAAGTGCTTGTAATGAAACCGTTAAAATCGTTAGTTAAACAATATTCGTGCTCATAAAAAAAATGGACATGGCGGGCTTTATGCGAGTATTGTATAATATTATATGTTGTAATATTACTATGGTCATACAAGTTAGGTCTGCGGTGAAAACGACGTGGTCGAGTGATTGAATCCGCTGCGTGTTATCCGTTAAGATACATGGCATGGAGTGAGGTAAAGCTACGAGTACGTGTACTTTGGTTTTGAATTTGGTTCAAGGGTGATGTGTGGCAAAGCCAGTATGGACTAAAAGATTAGTGACATGAAATCGTTGTACGTTTATAGAAGTTTACGAACGAGCATAAACGATGAAAACATTAGCATTATTTTTAAACTGGGATATCGCAGTTTGCGAAACTCGTGTTTAGTCATCGTCAAACATCATCACCAGATGGACTGATCTTTCAGTATGGACGCGGTTACGGCAATTTCTAATAATAAAAAAAACCGATCATATCATATATTAAAGAATATACGCAATACTAAAGGCTAGAGCACGGAGCAGTTTGTACCACTAAAATTTGTGTATTTTTTTACTTCAATAAATGTTTTCAATTAAAGATATTTATATTCAGTTTTAAAAAACTAAATTATACCTTTTGAAAATTGATAAATAAAGATGTATCATAATAATATAAGTAATATAATTTTTTCTATAATTTTTGTATGTTTATTCTATGAAAATAATTTTTTATGTTACTACTTTTGTTACGTAATAATGATTTTTTTCTTTACGCGAACAAATACTTTGCAGTACTAACAAATTTATATTATACAAAGTTAACAAAGTGCATAATTGTATCGTGGACAATTCATTATCATACATTGTATATATATTAGATATATTTGTTCCTAGTAAAGAAAAAACAAAATATAATTATCCGCAGTCATTTACACGTATGAATAGAATGATCTTAATTTTTAATTAACATGTTATCCAATTTGAAATCAATGAATTGTTTATTCTTCTTTTGGACTAGATTTTAAATCTTCTAACAAACTGACATTTGTATTAATCCAACAGTATCCAGGGAAATAATCTTAAATCAGCCTAATTACCGAGTTTGTGCTGTATTTCCCTTTTAAATTTTCCACTTCAAAAATGTTCTTGTTCATGACGTATACTATTTTCAACTGTAGAATACCAAAATAAATGTTTTGAATTATTATATTTTATCTCTGAAGTTTTCTCTGCGGAAACATGTTGGTAAAAATGATAATACCACGAACGTCATAACTCATAATAATTATTATATTTGGTGCAAACTTGATATGCTAGTTTTGATATTTTCTTGTCAAAATAACATCCGATGTTGGCCTTTCCATATTCATGTAATGTATGAGTTAAATATTACATTTAATAGTGAAATAACCAAAACGTTGTAACAGATGTATTTCTGACACTATGCATAAATCAAAATTAAAACTATCATTAACTATTACATGAATCTTCCTTAACCGATAATTTTTCTTACACAATATTTTGAAGTGCCCTTCAATAATAATAGGTATAATTACTACATCTACTATTTTTAATCGTACGTGTTAACAATGATTGTGCTTGTTGACATAAATGCTACTAAATTGCATAACCAGTGTGCCGTGTTATAAAATAGGTATAATATTATGATGTTTTTTAATTTTTGGAATTGTAGTTTAATTAAACTCTTATTCTCGTGGAATATCATTTGTATTGGTACAATATCAAAGTTTAAATTTGAGTAATTCTTACTTGCTAACGGTACTTGATTAAGTGTTGAAAATTTTATTAGAAAAATATAAACTCAATATTAATGTACTATTCCTACGTGGTACGCAGGCATAACTACAATAATATTATTACCTAAATTCATATTTTTTTTTAAAAATGTGAGAAAATACATACTCCATGGGACAAATAATAATAATTACGATTTCCACAATCATGGTCCACTGTATTAGAATGCGTATATTTGTATTTATTTCTGTCGGAACGTGAAGTTTCAATTTCATATGCGATCGACGCCGACCAAACGACTGCAACCACTAATTACTAACTATAGTACGAGACAAATATTAAATGTATCATCACTCAATTGTTAAGCTCAACAATTACTGATGGTTAGTGGTTGTTTTGCATACATCATGCACTTCCTGATTGGGTATGAATAAAATAGTAAAACATTTTCCTTATCCGCCTGTGATCGCTTAATTTTTCTACAACTAGACTAGGTGACTGGATCAGTCGATTTATCCCATATAACATGTTTATTCCAAATTATGATATTTTAGCGTTTTGAATATTTTAATCAACTTGTACGATGAAGAATAACATAATTATACGCATGTCCTGATTTTCAGCATTAATCAGACATCCGATTATATTTCATGTCATATGTGCATATGTCATGTTTGTATTTAATATCAAAAAAATGTATTTGTATCATGTTTGAGAGCATTAAAACCGTAAGCTGTTTCCATATAGAAAATCCAATTTTGCTATCGAATATTCTGTAATATAGTAGCACAGCCATAAGATACCTGGACCAAAGTATCTTATCGGAGATAAGTAAAAAATCAAAAGAAAACATTATACAATAATAACATGTTTTACGGAACGGACTTTATGATTTGAATTTCGTAACAAGAGAATGTGACTGTGATTTTGGAGCCACAATCCAGTACATGCTATGGGATTTTCTCCATAATAATAATAATATACGGTGTACTGAGAATATTATTTAATATCATACGTATAACAGTAATAATACGTACCATATATTATATTAATATTTGCACGTCGAATATGATATCATCTTGAAATTATATCTTTAACAGAATTATATTTTGGACCTTATTGATGTCAAAATGTCAAAGGACGTTGCGCGTATATTCAAATATTAATTACTATTGAAAAAAAATAACATGACTTATTACAAGTAGTGATATTATAAAAATCAGCATATATTTGCGCATACGAGTAACATTAATTACATTATTGAAAACGATAACCTAGATAATATTTATGTCTATATTGCAAATGAAACACTCAATCGTTTTTCTCTTTCTCTGACGCTAATGAACTCTACGGGTGTTTGTACAAATAACATTATTAACGTACAGAGTACGCAAGCGAAGTAAATGATTTTTGTACGATAAATCAGTGTATGGTACTGGGTATTATCATATTGTTTCCACGTCGCAAAATGTATGCACGTTCTTAACAACATAGTTTTGCAGGTTTATATCTATATTCGAAAATCATCATATACATCGAATATCACATCGTTGACATCATTATAGTACGACTACGGTTGGCGAAAACCGTCGAGCACGAAACGTTCAGTAGAATTTACGTACAGCATTGATTTCAGAACTCAAATAGGATTAAAGTTGTACCACCGCGATTTATCAGAAAAAGTACTTAAGCACATTATTTAAGGTCGGGCGGATCAACTGTTTACTGATAACAAATTATAAGAAATGCGAGTATACCGCATACGAATCTGTTCGTATTGTATAATATTACGTTGTCGGATGTACAGCATAAATAATAATCACTCAACGGAATGATGTTCGTTCAATGTACTGGAATCCTGGAATAGGCTATTAATCGCAATGCGCCAATTAATTATTAAAACTATTATCATGCATATTATTAACAATGAATTGTTTCTCTTCCGCAAACATAATAAACGCAACACTCAAATGTTTTCATCGATTCAATTACATATGTGAAAAAATATCATCAAAATTAACATTAAAAATAGTACCAGTTTAAATCATTTTTTGATACCCAATTCCTGTGTATAAAAAATTTTTTTACTTTAGTACAGGGGTCGGAAAGTAATTTCTTTTGGAGTGCTAAAGATTAAAATGATAAATCAATGAGGTTTAGTAAAAAAATCAAACAGACTGGAATAGTGGAATGGCTCCAACCCTTTCAGGCAACACAAAACAATATAGTTCTGTCCATTTGTTCATAAAGTTCTTATTTTCGATGTCAGTTATGTGTTTTTTACTCGACCTATTGAACGAATAATAAGAAGAAATAATATAAAACGAAAAACGCACTGTATCCATATGCAGGCGAATGTACACTTACTAAATTATTAACTTACTTGTTATTTAAAAAATACGGATAACAGACAAATAATATATCTATTCCATTTGATAGCAACGATAAGCAATAAATGCAATTGTACGTCATCGCAATACATTGGTATATTTGTTATTTGGTATTGTCGCGACTCGGCCATCGGCCGATAACATCGTAATAAAACCGATTATTACCTATCGGATAAAATATTTGCAATGATCATAACTATAATCTGAGTTTGATAAATTAAATTAAATAAATATTCTCTGTTAATAATAATAATATTATAGTAAATAACATAGTGAAGTACAGTTGACAAGGTCCAGAGTTTTGCCTTTCGCGGTCCACCAGTTGCCGACCCCTGCTTTAGTACCTATATAAAAAAAAAAAAAAAATGTTGTGAATAATATAAATCAATTCATTTTAATATTAAAATATGCGGCTTATAAACCATTATTTTTGAACAGCAATGGCCGTGTACCAAACATGTTTAATCAAATTATACTGCGTATCTCATGCTTAATATTTTATATTATGTCTAAATAATAATTACTTATCTAAATATTTTATATCATTAAATAGTTGTACATAAATATTTCAAAAAGTTTCTCTTCCTATAAATTTACCTAATATTAAAATATACAATTTCGTTAATGTAACGATGTACTAAAACCCCTTAAATATAATGAACTCGGTGCATAATGAATGATGAACAATTTATCATTATTTTACTAACGTTGCGAATAAAGTACGATGGCAAATTAAGGAATTTAAACAAGTATAGTAATGATAAATTTAAATAACAATAGAAATTAAAATGTGTTGAGGACATTATTCTTCCATCGTATCACATTTTGTAATGTATCATTTTCGATAAGCAGACTAAATCAATTCATTTAATTCCACAATAATTATTTGGCTTAGTTCATTTTTCTATTATTTTAATTATAAATAATATTGTAATCCTCACTTCATGTAATCAAAATTTATACTTAAAATCTTTTTTTATCTTTATTGTACTAAAATTTATAATAATGCATAGTATTATATTTTTAGAAACCTGCGAGTAGAATAATAATCAACTAACATTATTAAATAATTTATTTGAAACACTATTTGATTTGTTTTAAAATATTATTGTACCATAATTATAATTTACAAATTCTTCTTCATATATGTTCAGAATTTAATATAAAACAAACATTGAATACAATTTAAACTTTTTAAGTTTATGCATACACAAAGATATATAAATCATAATTCTCTGAAAATGTTTAAAAACACTCTAGGCAATTTAATTTAATTTCCTCTAAGGTAAAATCTATTTTGTTTACATGAAAAATAAACAATGTTGTGATTCCCATATCATTACAATGTTATTACTTTATACTTTTAACTGTGAGCATAATTTTAATATTGTATCTCAACTTTTTTTTTTTTTACAGCTTTTAGTATATTACTATGATAGCTCAACAATTACATAATATAACAAATCTCAACTTTAATGTCATTGTCATCTTGGTAATAATATCTCTTACATGAATTAATTATTTTCATTAAA
The DNA here is from genome assembly GCA_025469195.1 of Chaitophorus viminalis. NCBI lineage: Eukaryota > Metazoa > Arthropoda > Insecta > Hemiptera > Aphididae > Chaitophorus > Chaitophorus viminalis. Next base: position 63,808 of record JAIPRK010001138.1, read on the forward strand.
ATAATAGCGGTGTTGTAGTTTTCAAACTATTAAAGGCAATTAATTATTGTAAAAAATAAGTTACTGACTTCGATTTTTATTAGTAATCCCGATATTTAGAACGGGTTTTATATGCCTAATGGTTTCGATACATTTTAGATTCTGAACAGAGTGATGGAATCTATTAGTTTTACAATGAGGTGTGTGTTTTTTTTAAATTTTTAATTTTTTTTTTTTTTTTTAGTCTGACGACACTATTTTTACCAGTAAAAATTCTTCGATTTTGTTAAACATCAATTTTTCTGAAAAAAAAGTAAATATAGATGGTAATTAGGTAAGTGAAAAATAAAATTTTTTCAATGTAATATTTTTTAAAAGAATCCAAAAACCATAAAAAAATTACGAAAAAATGGGAAATTTTTACCCAAAACCACGTTTTGACAAAATACAATTTTTAAAATGCTCCAACTCAAAAACGAAATACCGCAAATACTTGAAATTTTCACCAAATCTTTACATTAGCGTTTTCTATACGTACGTTAAAGTTTTCAAAGTCAAGTTTTGGCATATTTTGACTAATTTATAGAAACATTAAATTTTCGATTTTCTAGGATTTTTTTTTGAAATACTGATAAAAAATGGCTGTCCGAAAACTCTCAAAAATTGAATACGAGGTTTATTATAAGTTAAACTTTTGGCAACTAAAATAAATTGAAAATCGTTCCACACAAATTTTTTTATAATCCTATGAAGTCCAAATTTGTATAAAATATGTCAATATCGCGATAATTTGCATGTTATTTTGTAGTTATAGTATTTATACCTAAGATTCAAAATTTTAATAATAGGTTTTCCATAAGTTACTCTTCAAAAAACTATAAAAAATTTCTACCAGACGGTTATGAACATTTGAAATTTATATTTTTACGAAATTGTATCGATTTATTCTCAAACGATTTCAAATATTATTGTTATAATGCAAAAAGTAAAAACTCCAAATTTTTACTAGTTGTAAAGTTTGGCATTTTCTTTAAGTGATACATTTTTCAAAATATTTTACTAATATTTAAGTAACTTAGTGGCATTTGAAATATTCTATTTTTTTATATATTTTTTTATAACTGTTGATATAAACATTTGAAAAGTACAAAATACTTGAAAATTTAATAGAAGATTCCATTGAAGTTGTTATTATTATCATTTCAAAATTATTCAAATCCGTATATCTAATTATTTTTTATAACCGTTTGAAATGTAAACATTGTCATATTATTTCAATTTAAATATAACACATTATATTACATAATATACCTATTTCAGACCAACATAAAATCTCCATTCAGAATAGATATTCGTAAACAATGATTCCTATCATTGCATTCAAATTCAACAAATCCATTGTAATGATCTATCTATGAACAAGGTCCACTCCACCCCCTACTGTACAACAGAGCGAGGCCCATCCGGTAATTTTATAATTTCTATAAATCAATTAGAGAAAATAATTATAATTTCCTTTATAACTTTAAAACATCAAATGCATTATAATTTCTTAATTATTATTTGGTTTTAAATCTGTAGGTCTTATCGGATAGTATTTATTTCAACTTGTATGTCATCAACGATGAAGGGTGAGATTATTTTATGAGATTAATAAATGAATATTGGCAGTTTGATTTTAACATTCAAATATTTAAATGAAATAATGGATATTCAATTTTTTAAGATCGACTGATATTAAGAAGATATACATTAGTATGCAATATTGTATCAATATAATATAATTTACAATGAATAAATGCACTTATTTTCTAAGAACTTAACTTTATTTAAATGTTTTGACTTTTTATCAATGTCTTATCACACGCACATCATAGTAATTTAGACGTTTATCTATCGCCAACATACCGATCGATCAGATAATGCGATAAGATTTTTGAAACTGATTTAAACTCGTGGTGGAGTCTTATTATGTGCAATTTTTTAAATTTTGTACTTTATATACCCAAAACAAAATAATAATTATACCAATACCGTGATAATTGGCTAGCTCACGCTAATATTGAAGCTAACAAACACATTTTAACTGCTGAACAGAAATTTGCTACAATGTTCGTTTGTAAGGACATACCGGATGTTAATAGTCAAGCATAATGTTTTCGATGAGTGTGTTGTACGTTGGCAAAATTTTATCTAAATAATTATTCGAATAGAAATTTATTTGACTAATTTGAAAAGATTATCATTCGAATAAAAAGTTATTCAAATAATTTTTTTTATAACTATTTGAGTACATTTTAATTCGACTAATTTTCAACTACGATTATTCGAATAAATTCCAAACATAGATTTTCGAATAATTATCAGTTATTTTAATCGATTAAATATAAACTGATAATAGCTGATAAATTTTTCCGAATAAAATAAAATTCACAATCACGTAACTTAAAATACAATGCCAACTATTGTTTATAATATATGAATGTTTTTATTTACCAACTCTATGTTTACCAAAGTAAAATAAACGAAAATTATTCGAAAATCTGTGTTTGAAATTTAGTTAAATCTGAAATTTTATCTAGATAATATTTTATTTGAATAATTTTTTATCTAGAATGATAATATTATTAAATTAGTGGAACAAATTTTATTCGAATAATTGTTGAAAAATCATTCGAACAGTAATTTATTCGAATAAAATGTTTTCTCAATAATCGCGTGTTTCGATAAAATTGCATTCGAATTACGCCCTACTCGCTGGTTGTACGTTGGCACGTCCGATATCATCCTCGTCGCAAAGAACATACTAGTATAAATAAAGAAAATAAATAAAGGACACGATATTGTTATGTTATTACACTTGTCGTTTTGCGGTGAAAACCCGTCCGTCCCGTACAGTGGCGTCATTTGCGGGATGCAAGGGTGTGCAAATAAATTTTTTTACCTATATTTTTTTTTTTCTTATCACTACGTAACGTATAAAAAATATAATATTGTTCAAATGTTTAATTCAATCAGATTATTATACTAAATAATATTATATAATCAGCTGTGATACAACCATAGCGATAGATAAACAATACAATATAATAGTAGTTATTTATCTATCTCGATGGATACAACCATTGATTAATAGAATAGTTCTATTATATTCTATAATAAATTATAGTAATAATGATACTACAGTTACTGAACAAAAACGACAATACAATATAAACTAGTTCATCGGAATGTCAAAAGAATATTTTGATGTTTATGGACATTTTTAACTCCAACAGTGATCAGTTTTTGAAATCAGATTCTCTCTATTTCGAAAAATTTCTTTTCCAATATAGGCATTTTAAAATTAATTATATATATTTATTTTCTGAATTTTCTTCCATCCAAGCACTACTTAAAGTAAATAAAATTAATCCTGATATAATAACACTAACATAAATGCTATCTAAACTTCCATCTGCTTTTGTAGAAACATTAAAAATACTAACAATAGTTTTAACATTGCCTGTTAGTACAGCTTCCAATGAACGCTTTTTCTCGACATTTAAAAGAGTGAAAAATTACTTACACTTAACTATGTGAGATAACAGGTTAAGTGATTTAATGGTTATCGCAACTGAAAAAGAAGAAGCTGATGCACTAGATCATAATGAAGGTGTAGATAGTTTTGCTAAATTAAAATCTAGAAGATTTCCTTTATCGTAATACATTCGTACAATTAAATTTATACATAAATTACTTATTAACTATATTATTTGGTTTATATAAATTTTTATATGAAAATCTATAAAATTAGTTTTTTTATGTATCTTATGTTGTATGATTTTAATATTATAAATAATAAAATGGTACACGATCATGCGAGCTAAGCGAGCGACTTTGATATTACTTTAGATTTTCAATATTGGTTTTGCATCCCATGAAAAAATGTGAAATGACGCCCCTGGTCCCGTATTGTGTACCGATTGCGAAATTCGTTTTCCAGGAACGGTTTCGGGTGATGGCCAACGTGGCCGTGAACCGGGCCAACATGCTGACGAGGATCTGGAAGTACGCGGATCCGGCGGTCACCGCGTCCGAGTATCTGCTTCACGCGGGCGTCATATCCATGGTGGAGTTCGACAACGACATATTCGCGGCCGGCAACTGCTACGACCAGAACCAGTACAAGAGTTACTGGCTGTTCTGTCCGTACGCGTACCGGTTGCCGAACGGCGAGGGCATACTGGCCAAGGACCTGGCGGTCGAGTACAAGTATCTGTCCAACACCAGCGAGTGGTTTTACATTGCTCGGCAAAAGGCGCAGGGCGTGATCAACCGCAACAATCAGTACAGTCGCGGTAAGTCTTGCGCGTGAAACGACAACGGGCGGGTGGTGGTGGGGAGGTGGGTGGGCTGAGCCGTAGTAGTGTTAAAACAGTTGCAGCTCGGTTTCTCGGTGAAAAAACCAAAATAGGTCTTGTGAAACGAACACGATCATAATATATTATCATGTGCTGTGTTCAAAATGTTATTCCACCAATTAATACTTATATAGTCAGTGGCGTAGTTATGATTTGGTTCCGAGGGCGATATTTAATTGATTGGATAAACATAAAAGGGGTTCAGTAAGTTCCCACGTGAAACATTGCAGGTAAGCAGGTACATATATAAATTCCTCTACGAAAAAAATTATACCGCAACGTAAGTTCCCACACGAAAAAATACTCTATGCCTATAAATAGAAATTTGTAGAAAAAACCCTTGGTTGATCTATAGTATTGCGTTTCGTGTATGATTGTATGAATGTATGATAATATGATGGGCGAAAGATATAATTTGAGAGCCAAGATAAGGACATGGTGGATTATATCCGTAATTATAATATATTATATTTTATATGTCAATGCATTGAACATTAAAAAGAAAAGGCTCTGGGGGGATCTATCTCCATCATCCCCCCATAACTACGCCACTGCAGTTATAGTGTATAGGGTACACGAACGTGTGAACCTTCCGTAGTTGTCAAATATCACCAATGCTATTATACTTTTTCCAGGCATACATTTTATTTTTTTTCTAAAACAATAATATGAGACTACGTATACGGGCTGATATGAATCGAACATGGAAAATTTATATTTAAAATAATAATTAAATATCAAAAAAAAAAAAATAAAATAAAGTCGTTTCAATAACAATGGATATTGATACATTATTATTTTAAACACTTTCGATATCCTTTTCTGTATCGTTATTCGTTAGTACGAAGTACAATCGATTATTGTTGAAGTTACACTGTCCGTTATGAAATTCAAACATTTAAAAAACTTGATGCAATATTCATAATCAATTTTATTCGTTTTTGGAACGCTAAACATAAACATCAATAATAAATCCTTAACTACAACCGATTAAATAAACAAAAAAAAATTAATTGAAATCAACCAAGAACCAGTAATATTAATAATAGTTTTAGTAGATTAGAATTACAACGACACTATATACTTAAGGCAAATACCTGTAGTTTAGTAGAGTTTAATTTCAAAAAAATAAAATAAAAATTCTCAATATATTTTGGTGGATAGATTTTCTATTACTTTAAGCTCGGAACTTAACTTGATAGGTACAAATTTCGAGAGCGGTTTATCGTATTCCGCTCAAACTTGAACTAGGAATGTATTCCAAACATCATTATCGCTATATTTGTTTTTGTTTTTACTTATGAAATTTTTAATGCTATCAACATTGTGTGTTGACAAAAAACGTTATTTTTGTTACTTATCAACGTAATTATTTTAACGTACTTATTTCACGTATCAAATATAAAAATCAATATACATAATATGTGACTAAAATCATCAACTTTGTAACCGTGTATATTTTTTTACTTGGAATAATAAATAATAAATATTTGGTTTCACAACTATGGTGTACACTTACATAGTTCTTTCCAGAATATATACATACGTTATATGGGTTATAAAAGTTTATTTTTTAGATAACACATTTACACGTTTCAATAATTTAAATAGGAAATGTGAAATGATATTGTCATTTTTGTGTTGCTTGTAACGTGTTCTCTTATTGCTATTATTATATTTGACATACTTTTATTTTACTTCATTCAAATAAAAAGTGAAATGAATACATACGTAACTATACTATGAGTACCAGTTTTGTCCTTGCAATATGTGTGAAAGTAAATAATTAATCGAGTAAAATATATCCTTATATATCCTATAGAATATACTATTTTCCGTTACCCGATGTTTATTGAAGTTTTATTTTCCTGTAATATAATTAAAATAATATTGAATGCAAACAATACCCGGTTAATAATTTTAAAAAATCAATATATGCTATATTACAATGACGGTTCTCTGCATCATAAAATAAAACTACTGATCAAATTTCATACTCAAAGCTTCGGTTGTCCGATAGGGCTATTTTTTCATTTTAGCCTCTTCTAAGCTGTTTAGATATGGAATTATTAATGATTCTTTTTTGACGGATATTTACATCATTATAGCTATCAATATTCCAATTTTTAACCCATTCAGTCTAGGTTTCTGCTAGGCGATTATCAATCAGTAAGTCAGTCAGGATATTTTATTTTACAAATATAGGTATAGATAGATATATAGACATAATTTAAAAAAAAAATCATTAAAATTTGTATTTATGTCGTATAAGTGCTCTAAGCCTTAGCTAATTTAGATCTACACAAGAAAAAAATATATATAATACATAAAATTAATTCTATTTATATTTCGTTATTAATTATACGACAGCTAAGTTGTATTTTATTTTTTAACCAAAAATAATAAATAGTGACAACTATTGTTAATATAGTTACATACAAATATACAATGATTTATTATTGACCGATGAAAATTTAATTTTTAATACATATTTTAATGTTTGAAAGGTAAATTAAAGTTGAAAATATGCATATCATTATGATAATTGTCATAAATTATAGGTATACTTTTATTTTCAAAACATAGATACTAATTGCTATAATTATTATTATTATTATTTATATAAATATTTGATAAATTGTACCGGAGTTAAATGTTATTGATTTCAACCAAAATTACAATCGTTCTTGCAAAAGACATGTTATTTGAACTCACCAAAAAAATGATAAGATTTAATGACTCAACCAATAGTCAATTGTTTATATCATTATATGGTTTAAATTGCTACTAGTATTTATCTTAGTATAACCTGAGCAGAGTTGATGTAATTGAATACTATAATGCCATAAGCTCATCTGTTTGATGCAAAAAAGTTTTGTTTATGGCATGTATACCTACAACATGACGTGTGATATCAATTTGAATTAAGTTTTCAAATATCTTATCGGAGTTAAGTGGGTATTTTTTCAATCGCTTCTAGACGATATCCAGTAAACAATATACTACCCGCTTCAAACCAGTCGTGTGGTATTGTCGAATTAATATAAACATTGTAATATTAAAGGTAATATTGTAATTATAATATTATTATGTTAGTGTGTAACAAAAGTTCTATTTTTGCGAGTCAATGAACATTTATAGGGGGAAAAAACAATTAAAACATGTATTGTTTGCATTGCGTGGTAAAGAGAACGATTAAAACGTAAAAGTTGATAAAGTTTAAGGCCTACGTAGGTAACATAATAATAATAAAAAAAAAAATTAGACAAAACCCTAACAATATATTTCCAAAAATTCATTACTCCTCTATGTTCCACATAATCCACGGCCGTTAGTTATTAAACTGTATCAGCTATTAAATGTCACAGAAAGGTCCAACAAAATTGACTTGTGAAAAAATCTATTTTAGTTTTTGTTAGGTTTATTCCACTAAATTACTTTTTCTTAAGATTAGGTGTGCACATTGCTTTTAATCTATTTTATATATTTATTTTCTTGTATATAAATATATACATATATACACCACTTACATAAAAAAACTAAATTAAAAAAGGTAAGGTTACAATGGATGAGTGGGTAGGTGGTTTTGTAATCAAATAAATTTAAAGTAACAAAACAATTGGATTCTTAAAAAATAATAGGATTTATTACGGTTAAAACAAAGATAAATTACAATATAACTCACATAATGAACTAAATAAATATATTAATTATTAAAGTACATGTATCAACACTAGAAAATTTGTTAAAACGTACAAACCATTGCAATAAATGATTACATTGAATTAATTATCTTGCAATATTATTTTTAATATACTTATTATTTATTATTTATATATGTTTTCATTACGTATATTATGCCCTCCAATTTCTTTCGTTAGAAACTTAAGAAAAAAAAATGGTGCGAAGAGTCCACGTAAATGAAGTGATAATAAACTTAATAAATTAATACCATAATAGTACAGTAATAATAATTTATTGATTTCAAAAATGCATACAAATTATAATAATATATGAGGATGTACATAAAAATACTTAACTTATTGCTAAAAAAAACTGTTCATAAATATTTTGGATAAATCTATGCATATATACATATATATATATATGTGTGTGTTAAAAATATCTTTATATATTTTATATATTTAGTGATATAAAATATGAATTTTTAATTTCATCATTATTTTTATTTAATACTACTGTCTACTAGCAACGATTTATTCCCAAATTTAGGTCAGCGAGTAAGTGTAGTAGAATGCAAATGTCAAGTAAATAATGTTAATAATTAAACGAATTTACAGAGTTGAAAATTTGTGTCTTGCCATACGATCAAACATCGCTAACGGTATATATTAAACTTACACCAAAAGTTCAAAATAACAAATAATCGACTCAGCAGATGCAAACGATGTGTCAATTAGGCCCTGTAAAATCTGTAATCTCCATATCAGTTGAGGACAATAGAATCGGTATCTAACAAAACATTCGAATTTATTTTTGTTATGTTATTTTTTATCACCAATAACTTAGAATTTTATTTTTATTTCACATTGCCAAAAAAACGACCAGAGGGCAATCTCAAGTATTTATAAAGAAAGTAACCTACATCCAAGACCATAACGCACATGCACCTAAGTATCGTTTACCGTCCCTAAAACCAACTAAAAAGTTAAACTTTAAAAATGGCGATGCATGGAATATCTATATTGATATTGATATAGAATCCTGAAGAATCTATTAATTTTTGTTCAATTGTTTCTTGACCTTTTCCTTACTTATTATTTATTGATATTTATTCCTCATTTAACCATGTATCGAGATGGTTATACTTTTAGATATTTTTTATTAATTACTTTAATCTATTAATAGCTGTTCTCTTATATTTGGTCAGTAAATTTTGTTTTGGATTTTAACAATTATGTGAAGAAGTAAAGATTAATTAAAATCTTAGTTCTCTCCAACGAATGATTTCAGCGTGGAGAACGAAATATTGAGAACTTATAAGCATAAGGTTGAGATATGGTTAAGTTGATGACTCGTTTATCTTCATAAACTATTCTACTTGGACAGGCATAATTTCTATAGGAAATGTATAGTCAAATACATCCGTACGAATTATACATGTTGGTACCATAAAACGTGGTTCGGCGTACACGTAATTTGTAATCCAACTTTGGCATTTGGTTAAAATATCAATATTAATTTAATTGTCCAATTGATCTTATAACCAAGATGTCGGTTATGCTTTGAATTATATACTTGATAAACAAAATAAACTAGCCAAATCATGGAATAATATTATAAATGCTCAATTTTTGGAAAATTATAAATATTTTATCTTTAAATAAATGTTGCTTTTTTGGTGTAAAACCATTATAACTTTGGTCAGATATTTTCGAAATAAATATATTTTAAAATTATGATACAATTAGCCTGAACAAAAACAAAATATTTTCATCTGAAATCTAAAAATAATGAATATCGATTAAATTATAATTTGTTCATGACTGCTAAGTTAATATTCATTATTACTATATTTTTATGTTTACTTAATACTGTTAGGATACATTTAACAATTAAATAATTCAATTTAATATTTAAATTATTTTTAGGATATACTTTAATCATATATATATATTCTAGTCATGTGCAACATAGGCTAGATATATTTGTATTTATTTGAGCAATATTCAACTCATTTATTTTAAAATTCAACCCATATCATTGAACCCTTATCAAAAATGTCTTCTCATTAAATGTAAAATAAATGTTTCATCGTATCATTCATATAAGACCGCAAGATACTTTAGATTCAACTATCGAGAGCAAGAATATGAAACATTGCAGGTTATGGTGATATAATATTCTATAATACATGTGCGTTGTGTAAAATTGTGTGTAAAATAATATAAGTACTTAATGAAAAACTTCAAAAAAATTGGTGAAGAAAACAGGAATTAGGGTTCACAAGAAAAAAAAATACTATAAAATAATTTAAAGAAAGAATGATAATTTTCTCAGAAGTTTTAAAACTATCATTATATTACACGAAAAAAAAAAATATTTACATTTGATTATATGGAAAAGAGAAATACTTCAATATCTAAGAATATTTACTGATATAAAGATAATTAAAAATATAAATTATTATGAAAATAAATTATAGAAAATAATAACCATATTATTTCAATGTTATAATTTCAGAATGACAATGTTAGACAGAAAAATATAATAATAATGAAATAAAATTACTTATAAATCACAAATAAAATTTTAAAGTAACAATGATAAATATTATTATAAATTATAAGAAAAGATAAATTCACACTATGTGTTTAATTCTTATAAATTAAACACATATCTATAATAGTATTATGAAAACCATAATATGATATAGTTTAATACAACATAAAGGCAAGTACTTGAATAATTATTATTAAAATAAATGTTCTTTAAAATCTATAAAATATGACAGTATATCAGATACTTACTATTCTCGAAGCAAGATTCTTTAAATACATTTAAAGAAATAATAAGTTGGTTTAAATGTCAGTTGAAAATATCGTTAGAAATAATCCACACTAATTATTTAGTCTGACACTAGTAAATTTTTCAATCAAACAATAATTTCAATTATTTTCTACGGAGAGTCGTTTACTGTTAAATTAAATGGAGTGTATTTATCATTTTATCAAACATACTTTTATTTTTTTTTTGAATTTTAATACATAATCGATATATATTGCTTTATTTTCAAAATTTTAGATTCCAATAATATACGTAATAATATAATGATATACGAATGGTAAACGAATTACTCAGCTGGTGTCTTTAAACTTGAAATACACGATGAAATATAATATTATGAAAGCGATTCTCAGCGAAATATTATTTACAAATTACAATTGTAATAAAATTCAGTCATTTAAATTTTCGATTTTTTTTTTTAGATTTTGTTCATTATATTTTCCATTACCTCAGGGAATGGGGCAAGCAATCCACCTCGAGGACACAAGTAAGGACAGTAAGCTCTTAATGGCAAAAATCTTTAACCCAGCGATTCCAATGAGTACGTTTAATCCCTAATTTTGATTAAATGCTTGATGGAGGGCTATAGTGCTAAAATGAGGCAGAATAACCACTGCTACGCTGGCTATCAAATTATTCTGGACAAAATTTTGAGCAAAATTGACTGCTTGAATACTGTAAAGTGGAATGCAAGGGAAAAGTATCTTATTATTATTATTCCCATGTTAATGTAACAAGAACATACGAGGCAACGGTTATACACATATGAAGACTCTGGACTTAAAGGAGAGAAGAGTGGATGTGTGGATGTGGATTTTAACACTATGAAATTATATCGATTATATATAACTGTTAGTTTAACGTATTATCGAAAAGCTGATGTACTGTGATAAAATACGGTTGGAAAAAAGTACAACGTGTTCCGCATCATTAAATTGATGTTTTTGAATTTTGTAACTCTCATGTTTTCACATTAATTTTACAGGAATTCAAATAAATTGTACAATAGAATAAAATAAAACGTTAACGGTGGACAAGAAATTATGTTTCCTTCCAAGGATTCACGTACTATTCCGTGCGATAATTTTTACAATTTTCCATATTACGTATGTTATATGTTGAGAGAAAAAATACATGTATTATAATTCATCTAAATAGGTTATATTTTCTGGAATATTCTCGGGGTAGTTTGTGAGCACCGCCGGTCCACGGCCGTGAGTAATTTAGGAAAAACCGGTTTGCGGGCCGTGGAGCCGCCGAACAATTTCTCGAATTATCGCGCTACTGTGTGCTATGGATTTAAAAGACCGGCATTCACTGGACTCCACACAGTTTGTAAAATGCAATCTGACAGTTGTTTAATGCAATTTTGTCTATTGTGCGTTCAATTATTCTATTGCGTAATCACTTAGATCATCTATTTATTATACTGTTAAATCGCATATTGTCCCGTTTTCTACCAGTATCGGGCCGAATATTGTATTAAATCACGTATTTCCGCGTTCTGTAGGAAACGGGCCAAGCATTTAATTTATCAGTGCTTTATGTTCTAAATATAACAGCTCACGTCCACTTTTAGTTTATTAAAATATTGTGTTTTATCGACATAACAATATTTTCTGACCAATCTCGGTTGCTCTATACACCCGCAAATCATGAACGTGGTTATGGGCACCATCAATGATACTATCAAATAAAGATAATATATTTATTAAATACAATTATATTTTTCACAAGTTTACGCAATTGCCAATTTCATTACTATTATTGTTCTTGTAATTTTAATATAATACAATGTCGTTTTAGTTTAAATCGTATACAAAAATTCCATTCATTAAACGAAGCACAACGGATTCTTTCACTTTGTACTATCAGTAGAAATGTAGTCTGATTAAATAAAAATAAAACCATTGAACTTTTATCTGAAAATTATGTAAAAATAAACGCATTAGCAAATCTCTGTATTAGACAATTTGAAAATGCATCATGCAACCTAAAAATAATATATAACTTATTAATATATTCTATTATTCAGAATTTATTTATAAAATTGTTCGGTTTATAGTGTATAAGCAATTAATATATATATTTTGATACTATATAATTTTTGAAAAGGACCCTTCGATTATATCACGGAACAATATAGAGTAATATCATAATATCATATTGTGTGGCGTAGTAAAATATTATTTTTAAATATCTGAAGTGTTTTGTCTTTTCATAAAATATTTTGGCATTTACATAATGTGTGTAATGTGTTGGTGTGTTTAAATTACGTGTATACATTTATCGCGTTATGTTTATCTACATAATTTATGGTGATAAATAACATGGAGCATTATACTATTACACTCTTGAAAAAAATAAAAATTTCAAAAGTATATGGTTAGTATTCTTTAGTTTAAAAATGTTGCATAAAAACATTTTAGGTAAAGTTTGTTATATAGGTTTGTGCCATAATTCTATTATATTTATTTCTTTTGTACATTAGAACAAAATCACCTTTATTTTATTTATTAATGAGCCTTACGATATTTTATTTTACTTTATATTTAGACCTTATACATTTCTTATAATATATAAATTAAATTATTTATAAAAGTATGCTACTGTTTGAGAATAAACAGATTAATGGTTATTATTTTGTTCTTCTTTAGTGTCTACTGTTTGATATCTGTAAAATGCCAAATTGTAAAATAACTGAAAAAAGTTAAATTATTCCTGGAAAGATAAAGTTAGTTTTAACAAGCAAATTGAATGAATGGAGTTGAAACAAATTATAACTCATTTTATATCCCCAGTAAACTGAGAAATGATTTGTTATACAAGAATCCTTTTATTTATAATGTATATTTTCATATTCTCAAGTAAAAGGAGTATCAAAAAAAAAAAAAAAAGTGCACAGACTATTAAAGCATAAATTAAAAAAAAAAAAATTTATGGTTGTAAGTTTCAAAATAAATCTGTACCTGAAACCAGACGAGAACAAGTCCATTTTTATTAATATTGAAGTTATGTAGTTTTTTATAAAATATTTTGTTACGTGTCTTTTTAATTATTATCGTTTTAGCCATATAATATATATAAATAAAGATACTGGTAAATAAATTATAAATATATAGTTTTTCAAAAACTATTTATTGTATTTAAAATTTAATTATTATCAACAGTATTAGTAAAATAAAATTTCAGGAAAAATGGTTTTTTGCTTCTTCCGAAAAGTTAGGAAAACAAATTTGCTCCATCATTTCTCTCAGGTACAGAAATACTGACATGTAAAGTACTAGAAAGGCAACTTTCTCTTATAATATACGATATCACAATCAAATAAAAAAATATATAAAAGTCAATTTATCAAAATATTTATGTCTATGTTCCAAAAATGTATAAATTTTCTTTTTAAATAAAAATAAAATTTTTATCTTAGTTCAACAAAATGTTCTTCAATTATTCGTAATTTTCTCTCGTCATTTTGTTATGGATAATATCTTTAAATAATTGATGATATATATTATAGACAAAAACAGGTCTGTATGATTAATAATATATTGACATATAATATAAACTACATTAGTGGTGGCCAAACTTTTTTTTACCGCGGGTCATTAAAAAAAAAAAAAAACTGTCGCACCTGAAATTTTAAATTTTTAATTAAATTTTAAAGTTCTTAGAATTTTAGTTGTAATTTTTTATCATAAATGTAAAGTATTATAGATACGAAAAAAAGTGCGTATACTTTCGCGGGCCCGATGATAAACGATGGCGGCCTGGAGTTGCCCCACATGCCGTAGTTTGGACACCACTGCACTACACAATACATAATATATTTTGTTGGAATATTATTACGAGTACATACATTCTTTCAACTTACATGTAATTTAAAAGTCTAAAAAGTTCTAGTGTTTTAAAACACATATGTAAATATGAGTATGAATTATGATAGTCATAATCTGTATCAAGAAATAAAAAAAGTCATACCAAACGTTGTGTTATGTAAATTGGAATTGTTTGGTTTTTAAAATTCTAAAAAATAATAAATGTACCATAATGATTATGGTAAGATATTTTCGAACCTAAATAAATAATTTTCAAGCAATCAAGCATTGTACATTGTTCCAATGGATTAGTTATAGGAAGATATTCCACATAGTAAAATGTTTGCATTTTTTTGACTATGCTTGAAAATATTCTTGATGGAACACATTGGGTTGCAAAAGAACTAGTTTTTATTTATGTGTTTAGTTAAAATTTCTTAATTTTCGAAATTGAAGGTGAACAATTTTATTAAGAAATTTATTTATTATACATTTGTAAGTAATTGTCAATATAATAATAATTTTAATACAATATAATACTTTTAATTACTTGGAGTACTTAAAATTGAAAAAAAAATATGCTTTACATACCTAGTCCACAACATTGATTAGTTAGATTCTGGTAGATAAAAAACCTATAGTTAACATTGATAATAATGGAAGTTCCACATTTTTTTGCATTGGATTAATATATGTTTTACTCATTTCTTACAGCCAATTGTGCATCAATGTTTAATTTGTTTTATTTTATTGAAATAAAATTTTATTGTATATTCGTACATTATTTTACGAATGAGTCTTATTATTATTATATAACTTAAAGAACAGTTACTTTACTTTTAGTAAAATGATTATTTCCAAGTCTTTCAAATTCCATTCCGTAAAATTATGGTTAGTCGTAGTGCTATTATCGTTTTCAACTTTAAAAATGTCCGTCTCAACCAAATACGTATTCAGGCCTTTCAACCTTCTAGTTTAGATTGACACTGATAAATATTGTAGTTACTTAAGCAGTTATATCAGAATTAAATACAAAATTTTATCTAATATTTAACTAGATTAGAAAACATAGAAACTATTTATTTTCATATTTCCAAATTAACTTTAATATCAAAAAAAATGTTGTAAAATTAAATTTTTACTCCAATATTTATTGGATATGTAACCATATTATCTACTGAAAATTTCGAAGGATTTTTCACCGTCAGTTTTTGTTTTATAAGAGTTAAATAGGATGAAATTTTGATAAAATAATAATTATTTCTCAGTAAAATATAATATGCAATATGTAATTCTAATTTTTTTAAACTCTAAAATCTAAAGATTCAAAATGTATTAAATCGAGCACATACAAATTAAATTATTATACCGCAGTTCAAAAACTATATAAAATGAATACATAATCAATTTGAGCCAAGTTTTCTTGATTAAAATATAATACACAAATGCTCTGAATTATCTTCGTTGAAGTCTCGCATACCCGTATAACACTTATTAAACAAATGAATAATGATGTATAATATATTATACCGTTTATTATTCAAGTGGTGATAAAAATATGATTATATTTATATTACATTCAAATATTAATTATTAAAACTTAGCACACTCCTTGGAATTTTTTAGAACCATAATTCAATCTTTACTGGGTTGGTTGTAGTTTTGCGAGAACTTCAAAAGTTCAATGATAATAAATTGTATAATGCAATATTATGTTGTTTCTGTGCTATAACTTTTCCAAACGGGCAATCGGCCCAGTAGCGTATGCACGGATTATGCACATGGTGTTATTGTTAAAAATTGTTCTGTTTGTATCACTAAATAATGTAAGGTGTATATTAAATACAAGGAATACAACGCGCGACGATGAGGAAATACTTAAGTTAATATAACATGTCGTGACACCGCAAAGGTTCATGTCAAACCATATTTATATTATGAGTGTAAACTGTCAAATAAATATACAAGCCATCAGAACGTAAACTATTTACAACAGAAATATTATCTACGGTGAAGTCACAAATCTTGCGTCAAAACTCAAAAATAACAACGATTTTTACCCCATGGCTCATACATTATTTCGGATTACTAATAATTTTTTTTTTATATATATTTTAATGATCCACTTCGTTTTTTTAATATGGGTACAGTTATATCAAGTTATATTGGAGATACTTGTTATATTTTATAAGCCCATATACATCTATTTGGTTTTGATTCCTATATAGTTAACCATATCTTTGTAAATGTTATCATTATGTTAAAAATGTTAATACGAGTATTTAGTTGATATAGCTAGAAATTACTTTTATATAAGGCATTCATACAACTAATCACTTCATAAACTAACTTAGACGAAGAAATAAATAAAAAGTAACAATATAAATTGTAGGTAATGTATTTGAGCCATATAAAGTGTTAAATTATTACATTTTGTATTTTACAATACTATAAGTGAATAAATAATTTATTAGAATAGATGCAAATTATTCGATATAATATATTTAAATGTTTGTAGGCACAATTATGTATTGGTGATTTTGAATAATGTGACATAGTTCCTAATTCAAGACGTATATTATTAGGTTTTAATAACGTTCTATTCTCATCGATTAATATTAGTCAAAACTATGATTTCTCTCATAATACTATTTTTAATTTCAATTAAAGACATAATAAATTCCTGTGTGTATTATTACTTATATCTGACCTCATCAATGGGTTATAAATCAAAGATAATACTACAACCCATGTCATAAATGCATCTTATCGTTTGTAATATCTCAGAAATTATTTTATTATTTATGTATATTACGGTTTTTATTTATTAAATCATTTTATTTCTCAAAATATATGAAGATAATACATCTGTCTGTATGCCAACGTAAATAAAATGACTATTTCATAGAGCAATTTGAACTGTTACTGTGGCGCTAAAAATTAAACACGGATATATTATAAAATATAATATTTACCTGTATTTTATTGCTATTTTAAGCCAATTTCCTGAAATTGATATACTGACAGATTATACGGATGAGCAATATTTCAAGAATATAATATTGGAAAAAAGTAGATAATCATAAAATAAAAAAATGTCTTTTTTTTCGCCTTAATTTCTGTCCATACGTATGAATTTTGAGATATTCTTGTAAAATGACTACAATCTAATCGTATAAAAGTCGATAATCTATACGTTTTTTGATTATATGAATGACAAAACGTATACTCGTTACTTAAAAATGAAATCTGTAAAAATATCCAAATGTATGAAAGTATGTCACTCGGTGCGCGTAAAAATAAGGAACAAAAGTGGAATAGTGACTTTTTGTGCTGAACTCTAGGGACATTTATTTATCACGTCCACGTAGCCACCAAGTCTTGAGTCACGTGCGAAAATATCGTAATTAAATACTGCCGGTATTCTCGTACACACACTAACTGTCGATCGTGTATACTCGTACACATCCAGAGTACGTACACGATGACTTATCATCGAGCACGGTGCCTCGTTCTATAGCCTAATTAAAGGCGACCGTACTACATTCTGTTCTAGACAGGATTGTCCTGTTTTTCAACTATGCGTCCCTTTTTCAGAATTAAGTTAAACCAGACGGATTTAAACTTGTTTTTTTTGCGACTGCTTTATTCTTGCGTTTCGTAATGAAAAACCGATGTTCATTTCATACTCGATAAAAAAAGTATTATTCGTGTTATTGAAAAAAAATCTATCGCATTTCAAATGTTTGTTATAAAAGATTTTATGATTTAGTAAGGTTTGTGATAAAAGTGTTTTGGTATTTCAATCATAAGTTGATAGATATAATGGTATTGAATTTTAATCGTATTTCAGCCATTATTTTTAATTTCTATCAGTTATTTTACAACATGATATAAATGTTGACAAAAGACATCATATCACGTTATTATACAAAACATTTCTATCAAAGATTATTTCTGACATATTTCAATAGCACATTAAAATTATGCCTCAAACAATATCTCGTTTTTAAAACAATAATGTACAAATAACGCTTTATTGGGGTTCTATTCTAGACGGCGTACGAACGATTTCCGTACGTTAAAATCTTTCATATAAATGCTATTTTGAAACATCATATGGATGTTTCCGTATAACTTATCCATACTACGAATACTATTTGTGTTCAATGTGCATTTTCCGTAGTTTTCAAAATGACTATTGTATGATACTATGATGTATAAAATAATCTAAAAATAGTATTTTCTACTTCACATGAAAATTCGCATAATTGATCCATATGTACGGATATAATTCACATAATTATAAGAACAAGCGGGATACGGATAAAAAGTGATTTTTCTATACAAAAACCGTTCGGAATTTCGTATGCCGTTCAGAATAAGGCCCCAGCTCTCAAAAATCAAACATATCTCTGTATGATTTGTCCAACTCGACAAATAGTTATAACTTTTCCACTAAAAACCATTCGTTGCAGTAAACCTAGCAAGTTTCCCCTCATTGTATTTAAACATTAACATATTTATTATTAATACATACAATATAATGTATTAGTTTGTACATTGTTAGCCTATTCAAAAAGAAAAAAGAAAATGTTAATTATTTTTTTTTTAAAAAATAAACCACTTCATTTTATCCACCATTTTTATAAATTAAGCTAATTAACTGAATTATTTGATAACAAAAATATGAAGTTATATTTAACTATTAATTTGATCATGCGAAAATAAGGTAATATTTTGATTCTAAACAACATTTCATAACTATACAAATAATAATACACAACAGTGAATATTTTCATATAATACAGATGTATTTTATTTTGTTGGTGTTTATTTAAAAACTAAATAAATAATTTATTAAAAAAAAAAAATACGTTTTTGAACTTGTTCCATCCACCAATCGAAAATAATTATGTTCGATAATATTTTAAAACCAATAGTTCTAAATAAAGGAGGTACAATAGGTACATATTATAAAGGAAATGATTAAACATTTGATTAGATAAACATTATAATTAGTTTAAACTACACTAGTCATTTACATAGCCTGTGTAAAGCAAGATATCTTAACATATTTTACTAGTCATATGTTCGTTGATCAAATATTGTGAGGTAAAACAACATTGAATTAGATTTATAATATTGATAAACTAAAATTACAATTTTGGAAAAAGAAAATTATTCTCATTTTTATTAATTTTTCTATATTATACTATAGTATAATATACTTTAATAAATTGACCATCGAGACTTCATTTACATTTTATAATAGGTCGAAAAAACTTTGCTCAGTACTCTATTCAATTTACTATGTAAATTAAAATGAGTGAAACTTATCATTTTCATTCTAGTTGAATAAATTAGTATTTTCATAACTTCGAGTAGAAGAAGCAAAATATGTTAATATTCATATCTTTATAAAATATATTACATTTAAAATTAAATTAAATACTTCAAATTACTGTTCATAAACGATACTAGTTATTTATTTTATTTGTAATGAGATAAGGCTTTGAATTTTCTAAGAAAAAAAAAAAAAATTTACTTCTCAGAAACAATAATGATATTTTTTATGAGAACGATTTTAAACTTATAAGTAAGAATTCTTGTTTATTTAAAAGAAAATATTATCTACTAAAAAAAAAACCTCAAATATTATTTATTTAGTAACTGAAGTACTTTTATTATTATAATTAAAATTAAAAGCTTCATAGAGAGATTGAAGCTGCTTGTTAGCTCAAAACTTTAAGATTTATACAATTGTATTGCACATACTTTCTAAAATACAATATTTATTTTTGTATAACTTTATATTGTATTTGCAATCTGCTACATAGCTTGAACAATAAGTGAATTTGATGAGATAATATTTGTTTGACTTGAAGGGCGGATTAAAGTTACCTTCCAGTGAAGGCACTTTCACGTTTAAAAAAAAGTTTAGAATTAAGCAATATTAAGAGGAAAAATTAGGAGAGAAAATAAATAAATAAATAAAAATAAACAAAACTAGATATACAAAAAGAACAAAGATAATATTATTTGGGTACTAGGTTAATATAGAATATGTTACAATATACTTGAATTAAAATTAACAATTAATAAATACTTTATGAATTGATTTAAAGTAATAAAGCCCATCATACTTTTTTCACTTAATTGTTAAGAAAACTTCAACATAGTTAACTTTAATTATTTTATGGATATATTTTCACAAAATATTTAACGTCACATTTAAAGATATGTGATTTATGTTTAATTAGGTTTCATCTCTTAGATTTGTACTAAAGTGATTAAAATACAAATAATTAACAATAAAATATAATTTACTATTATGTAAGATGGATACAATCAGTTATTAATAATTCTTGATTAAACGTCGTAACTATAAAATAAAATTTTTAACCACAAAATCGTATTTTTTATAAGTTCAAAATTAGTTCATCATCTTTCTACACTAGCTGTTATATTTCAATTGGTTTTTGAATACGGGTTTAAGGAAAAAAATAAACCTCAATACTTTGATGAGAATGACTGGTGCTTGGCTGTTATAAACAAATTAGGTTGGATTATAGACAGCGTTTAATAAATAATAGAATAGCAAGATAATTGTAAAGTTGTACACCATTAAAGAATACTCGATGAATATTTGGTTCTCCGATCTTAGTTATGAGACCAATTTACTTCTTTATTTAATAACAAAGGAGAGTTATTAGTGCTTTTTATCATTCTGATAGAAACAGAATCGAAAGAAACCGGATTTTCGATCACATCCTCGTAAACTATACACCGGTAACTTATATAAGGACTGTCTCATTTTACTATAATGCAACTAAGAAATTTGGAATTCTATAAACTCCTTCCATAAAGCGATTTAATTACTAATCAGTAAACAAATGATTTACATGTTTTAAAGGCCAGTCATCGTAATGTTTCTGTAAGACAATTTACTATGCGTCCAAGTGTATTTTTGAGTGTGTGTGTGAGTGTGGGTGTGTATGCGTGTGTGTGTGTGTGTGTGTGTGTGTGTGTGTGTGTGTGTGTGTGTGTGTGTGTGTGTGTGTGTGTGTGTGTGTGTGTGTGTGTGTGTGTGTGTGATTTTTATAAAAAAAATTTTATAATA
>JAIPRK010001139.1:0-92158 GCA_025469195.1 Chaitophorus viminalis
CATATTTTATACAAATTTGAACTTTATGGGCTTATAAAAAAAATTTGAGTGAAACCATCTCCGATATTTTTTAGTAACAATTAGTATTACTTATATTTAATCCTGTAATTCATTTTCAAGAGTTTTTGGACAGCCAAAAAATTTTTATAGATATTTAAAAAAAAAAACTTACAAAAATTGAAAATTTAAATTGTCTATAAATAAGTAAAATATGTCAAAATACTTTGAAAACATAACCATGTATAAAGAACACCAATATAAAGATTTGGTGAAAATTTCAAGTTGTTGCGGTTTTTGTTTTTGAGTTAGAGCATTTTAAAAAAACCGATATGATTTCTCAGTTCCAGAATTTTATATATTATATTATATTTTACATGTAATTTTATGACAATATTATTCGCTGTTTAAACGCTTATAAAAAAAAATTGTGCCTATGGATTTTGATGATTTTTGAATGACAATAAAAACTACTTGTGCGGAATATTCTATTAAATTTTCAAGTATTTTGTAAAAGTCAATTTTTTTTATCACCGATTATAAAAAAAAAAATGTAAAAAATTCGAATTTTTTAAATGCCTATAAGTGGCTTAAAAATCAATTTAATATTTTGCAAAAATATATGACATAAAGGAAATGCCTATCTTAATAACTGGTGAAAATTTCAAGTCTCTGCAACTTATAATTTTTGAATTACAATAAATATTTAAAATCGTTTGACCATAAATTGCTATTTTATGCAATTTCGTAAATATTTAAATTTGAAACGGTCATAAAATTTTTTCCTTTTGGTCCGGTAGAAATTTTTTTATATATTTTTGAAGATTAGCTTATGGACAAACTAGTGTCAAAATGTTGAACCATAAGTATAAATAGAAAAAATTTTATGAATTTTTATCTACAAAATAATTTGCAAATTATAGTGATTTTGACACATTTAATACAAATTTGAGCTTTATGAGCTTAAAAAAAAAATTTGAGTGAAACGATCACCGTTATTTTCTAGTGAAAATAAGTTAAGCTTATTATAAACCTTGTATTAAATTTTCGAGAGTTTTGGCCAGCCAATTAAATTTTATAGGTGTTTAAAAAAAAAAAAAATTACAAAAATCGAAAATTTAAATTGTCTATAAATGTCAAAATATGTCAAAATACTTTGAAAACTTAACCATGTACAGAGAACACCAATATAAAGATTTGGTGAAAATTTCAAGAAGTTGCGATTTTTCGTTTTTGAGTTAGAGCATTTAAAAAAAATGTAGTTAGTAAAAACGTGATTTTGCGTAAAATTTCCCGTTTTTTTCGTAATTTTTTTAACATTTTTTTCGATTTTTGCAAAAAGTATTAAAAAAGTTGGATTTTTGACTTGCCCAAGTACCATCTAAATTCACTTTCCTTTCTGAAAAGTTGCTGTATAAGCAAATCGAAGCATTTTTACTGCAAAAAAAGTTGTCGTCAGACACAAAAAAAAAAAAAAAAAACACATCATTATAAAATCAATAGATTCCATCACTCTGTTCAGAATCTAAAAAATATATATATATATACTGTTTTAGATTATTGACGTTTCATAATTTATAAAGACACATAATACTACCTATATGCAAGGCCCCACATCAAATTCTGTGTCCCTATACTAAATGGTGTCTAAGCCATTTACACAATTTCCAATAATATAATTTACCAAAAAAATAATTAAAAATCAAAATTAATAGATAAATATTTTGATAAAAATATTTTATATTTTATTTTGTTTATTTAATACATTTTTTAAGTTAAAATTTTATCTTACGGGCTTTGAACACAGTGAACTCAATTAGTTAGGAATGACATCGTTGATTAATTTATTGATGAAATTTATATACACTGTCAAGTGTCAATACACCTATATTAATAGGTATAGTAGAAATATAGTAGAATATAAAATCTAAAATCTAAATAAACTTGATTTGGTAAAAAAAAATAAACGGTTTCTACACGAAATAAGGGCGTGGTGTGAATATAATGTATGTAGCATAAATTCGGACGTTAATAACTACTACATATTATATATAAATTATAATAAAACATATTCACGGACATCAAACAAAACGGAATACCTATTATATTATTATAATATCCTATATATGTTTTTTCACCCGACAACGTAAATGTCTACCAAAAACGTTTTATTCTTTTTTTTCTCTCTTTTCAAAGAATATAATACAATATATTATTATGAGGAAAATACAACAAAATGATATAGAAAACAATATTCAACAAATGTGCGCGCGAAGTGTATAAATATAGATGACACATCACACATGCCAGTGTTTAAGCCGTGCAGCAATCACAATATATAATATTAAACATATTATAATATTGTATGGAATAATGTACGATGACGATGTCAAGGTCTTTTACGCCGCGGGTTTCAGCCGGTGAAACCAGAGTGCCTACGCGCGAACATCATACGAATTGTACTATTATTACACCTATTATGCGATCGAATAATGCAAGTCACTTGTCATGAAACAAAATCTATATACGCGCGCAATACTAATTACTAATATAAAATATTAAACCACCACGTATAAAATGTAATCCACGCGATAATGTTTCATTTTGTGCGCGCCAACGCACGTATAATGCGAACTGACTCACCGATCCGCATTATTTTTTAAACGGTTCCTGAGAAAACACCCGAATTCGTAGTCGAATGCGCCCAATAATACATATTATCGTTTCGTAACCATATAGACAAAAGATTAAAATATTAAATTACAAATAGGTAACCTAGCCTGCTAGCGCTTGATATTCGTTTTCAGTAACTACTTTTTCTGACCACTCATTATAGATATGTCCATACTCCCATCCATACCCCCAGGGTGGTAACCGAAATCTGCCGATACTATAATATGTATAGGTATAAAATTATCATCGTTTACGTTGGTATACCCACTACCACCTATACCTACAACTGTATGTTTTTCTAAACATTTTTTAAAACTACGATAAAATGAAAAATCATCTCGCTAAATTGTAGGTTCTCATACAAAGCACTAAAATAGCAGCTGCAGTAGCCCACCCACAACAGTATATTATATTATATCAAGATTATACATTAGGTACTTCACAACATTGGCGTATATATTCATCGTAGAAAACGGTACACAATTCAGCACATTACCAACAACTTACAAGTATTCCACTGCAAGCGAGTATATAGTGCAATGTAAATATTATATTATGTACGTGAACACATCATGCTGTCTGAGAAAATAATCGAAATTAATTAATGTGCCGATAATCCATATTATATAATATACAATACACGCATTGTTTGTGTAATATACCAATAATTATTATCGTGCAATACGGGGTTCAATATTATTAGGCGGTACACGTACGAGACGGGCATAATACGTGTATAAATGTTGTGAAAAATAAAAACTCATATTATATTATTATTACAGTACTCATCGCATATACGATGCGTGTCTAGCGGAAAAATTACTATGGGAAATCATTATTGTACACGCGTTTTAGTCCGACAAATAGTACATCAACGCGTTTTCGATACAATATATAGGTACCATACGAATATAATAATATGCACCTGTATGATATATATATATATATAAATATAATGTGCAGAAGTAGGACAACCGTTCCATTCATAAAACCGTTTAAACGTAAAGTTCCGCTGCATAACAGTATGTACTGCACTGCCGCCTGTGCTACTATCTAAATCTAATGACTAACAGTGATAATACATACAATGTGTACATAGATGTATGTGTACACATAATAATATAGTGTTGAACAATTTAACGTGAAATAATTCGACAAATATTATACACGAAAACAATAATCACCAATGGCAGAACGTTATTTCCGACAGATTCAAGATTACTTCCTTTCTATCTTACCTATAGGTACGCAATAACGCGACCATACTGCACGTTACGCCGCCGGGGCAAAAATTAATATTTTATAATCGCTGGCGGTCTCGTCTAGTCTTACGAACTTAATAATAACAATAACTAATAGTGTTGTTCGTATACATAATATATATATTTATCATTTATATTCGATTATAATAATATATTACTTACAAATATTCAAGAGAATATAATGATTATAACTTTCGTTTACCATTACAACGTCATTTGCTTCTTTTTGATGCATGACGTCGATGATGAGGATCTATAATACTTATATAGATTTAATATTTGCACAATATTTGAAATAAATATTTAAGCTATACACACTGCGCAGCTATTTATTTTCAAAAACTTTTAGAACCCCTGTTTCATGCGTAGCTAAAATACAATTGCAATATTTCAATATTTACAAATATATAAAAACAAGTGTTAATTTTTAAACAATAAAAACGGCCGGACGAGTCAATATAATAATATAATGTATCCGGTGTCCAGATACCAAAAATATTCGGGAAAAAATAATCTACAAGCTCAAATTGCACGTATTAACGAGAGCCTGTCCTAAATATTTCGTTCTCGCGGACACGCCTCTGCTTGCATTATAGTCATATCTGTTTTATACACCATCGTGCCACTTGCAGCAGTGTACAGCTGACCGTTCTGTTGTAACCAGTTATATTTCATATTAACAATATAATATCGCGGAAGGACCCGTTTCGACATAATATTATCGTCCATGCATCGATCATTGTTTGCACGGGAAGATGGTCTCAGCAATAATAACCAGTGTGTAAGCAGTTACATAAGTACGCGCGGGGAAACAGTGGTACCATCAATAATTTTAAAATTTCCGTTAGATTACCCTTTGTTTTTCCCGTATAAAAAATACAGTAACATCATTACGAGCGTAACTCGTGACCGCGTGTGAAAATAATCGGGAATTCCGGGGACTGAGGAAAAATGTTGGTCTGTCGAATATTATTGTAGTTCTACAGCAGTACCTATCTAACAGCATCGTCGTGGGGAAAGTCGACAGTTTTACAACCGAGAACGCGCAGTCGCGATATAATAGCATAATACTTGGTCAGATTCGCGACTGCGAACGTATAAATTATTATGTCCCAACTATATAGTAATATTATACTTATTACACAACGGCCACGGTGACCATTTCTAAGTTTACCAGTGACCGTTTTGATGTGTCAAATAGACGCACCAAGAAAATAGCGCTTTGAGCCTGCCAACACTATCCGAGGACGATAAATTAGATTATGCTGCCACAGAACAAATAAATTATGCGACGACATGCAACTGTAAGAGATTTTTCGTTTTCATTAGAATAGGACGAACAAAAATATAACTATATGGTTAGCTCTTGTGGAATATATGTATATATAAGTAGAAAATTAAACAAAATACAATATTTTCGTTTTAAAATGTATTTCGATTTAAATGAAAATACCACGAAAAAGCATAGCAAACACCACGGACTAATAGGTACGTACTTGTCGCGTTGTCGTCATAACACACGGACAGTAGTAATGAGAGGAGTAGGGGGAGTAATTTCTCACGGAAAACTTAAAGGACCCAGGAGTTTTGGGGTTTCGTTTCGCGGTCCGCCCGCGTTAAAATATTATTATACGCACCGTCACTGATAGTAATATAATAACTATGAGTAATCCGACCATAATTATAAAGTCACGTACCGCACACGATCGTCACAGATGAAGAGTTCGACCCCAAGACGCGAGTCTTCCTAGAAGAAAAAAAACAACCGAAAATCATTATTATTACATTGTTATAACAATAGTTTGTCAAACCATAGATTACGTTCATCGTTCGCGCGAGGGTTCCCTCTCCACAGGTCGTCGTCATCGTTGCGAACCCGTTTCGAATCATAGTGCCTACTTACGTGTGACGGTCAGAACGACGACGATTCTTCATACGAGTATTTGCGTGTAAATATCGGGCTCGTATGCGAGACACGTGACGACAACGACATTCTTCGCCGATCGTCCGCAACACAACCCGCCTCCGTTTGATAGGCGATCGAGCATGCCGACGACTTGAAACGCAATCGAGGGAATCCAAATACATCACAACTCGATAATAATTTATTAATAATAATAATAAAGTCATGGTGCGTGTCACTGTGCGAATTAACTGCCGCAACGAAATTAATGAATATGGATCGAAGGTATAGAAATTATAACACGAGACTCGATGCTCGGGTTTTTTATTCAATAAACGTGTTGAAATTGTTTATTTAGTTAATATTATATTTCAATTCAATATCCCCGAAAGAGCGATATTGATGTGTAAAATACAAAATGTGTGTAAACATTGAGATAATATCATACTTATATATATATAAATATAAAAGTACAAATAAATAAACAACATCAAGTTAATAATAATAGAAATATTAAATAATAAACGAATGCTACTTAGCAAAAAAATATTACACGTATTTATAGGAATCGTAAAAATTTATAAATATTATGTAAAGAATGTAGTTATTCAGTCGATGGATTTCTCATAGAGTCTTGTATTTTATCGTGTTGGCCGTTATTTTTTTCAATATTAATTTAATGTAAAAAAATATGTATAAAAATTGAATTTTCCATGAAGTTAACTGTTCGGAAAAACACCATTGAGCTCATACATTAGAAAATATAAAGATTAGGAACTCAAAACAAGAGATCAGGTGTAGTTTCTTCACTCCAGGGTACGTTTGTATCTATCACTGACATGTCTGCGTCTTCGTGGTTTTTGTCGACCGATAGTTTTACAGTTTTTACATTACTTCTACTAACTCCGTACTCTCCAAGAAATGCTTCTTCGTTCGTACCTAATTTACTTGGAATGTAATTGCCAAATTTACCTGGAACAGCAAACAATATACAATAAAGTTTAAACAAAGAATAAAACGCAAATACAAGTGAAATTGTGAAGATTAGATATTATTTACCTTTAACTTTTATTCATAAGTACAAAATAAAGGATATTAATGATTATATTAAATTTAATTCAATTCTAACCATATTTCTTTCAACACTAGCTCAAATATTATGTTAAAAAATTATCTACCTTTCAGAAAATAACCATAGTAAAAAAAATCTAATTTGTGTAAATAATTTTACATGAACACTAGACATAATCGGTGTATTTTTTATAATTTAATTAATATGATTGAATTATTAAAACATGTACATCGTGCATGTATAAAATACATATGTAATATTACATACTCTAAAAGGTACGTATTTCAGGTATCAGTTTCAGTAAGACGAAAAGATATTCTAATTTGAAAGGAACGTCTTGGTAATGACATCGTGTCCTTATTGATATGGTAATTCTTTGAAGTATTTTATTTGAACCTAGTTCAATGGAAGAAATAAGTGGACGTCATAACGGATGAATTATAAGCGCGACGGATGTAATGAGAACAGTCGAAAAATGTAAACAGGATACATAGAGATGTAATTTCAATGTTGAACCTTGACCATCAGTGAAAGTATTCGCGACCTACTTTTATACAGACCATACCAATAAAGCCAGTACGTAAATAGTCAACTAAATCACTAAATGTATAAATTAAAAGTATTTGCTAAACGTTTATGGACTATTGTTTTTATTCTAGTCTAAAAATAACGAAATCAAATTGTATTTTTCAGATATTTAAAAATATACATTACTTTTTGGTAACATGGTTTCGGCAGGGTCGTCTTGTCTTGTTAATTCATCTTCAACTAACAGCGACGCTTCAGATGGATATTCGTGTGTCGTTTCCAATACATCGGAGAATTTAATGCGAAGGTCCTAAATAAAAATAATATGTTATAGTTATAGTGTTGTAACTATAATTTCCGTCATGTACTCAATATCGCGTTAAAATTATTACAATTTCACAATTTTAATCAAATATGACCTTCAACTAGGTTTACTTAATTTCCAGCACTTAATATAACACTGTACCGTTAGTTACAGCACAATGACCCACGGTTGACCTTCGAGGACTATTCTGTTTTATAATACAAGCAATTTGTTGCTGCTTAAAAATTTCGTTTTAATTTTTTATTGTGAATTTTAAGCAGTTTATAAATGGTTTTTTTTTTATAGGAAACAACATAATAATATTATATTGTACAGTAATTGACTTAAAACAAGTATACCAATCTAAGTAAAGAATAAATTAGAGATTAAACCTTATCTTATTATTCTACTAGACTAGATAATATAAAAATATTGCATATAAATATATAATAGTAGTAATAATACTTCGGAAAATGCATGAAAATAAATCAATAAAATATTTAATGGTAAACATAATTAATTAATTCAGATTAAATAATTACAGATTAGTGATGATTATTGAATCATCACTAATCACTTAAATTAATGATGATTGTTCAAGTACACTAAATTAGAACGATCATATTAATTTTCATACACACATTGCCATATTGATAATTATTTCATTAATTTTAAATTACCTAAACTATTTATATGGTTAAAGGTTAAAGTATATTTTAATATTTTTAATTGTAATGACATGCACTCATCTTTATTTTTCACTTACTTTACTTAGGGCACATTATAATAAAAGGATTCCATATTTAAATTATTAATTCCTCAGTTATTAGAAAATTTAGCAATTTTAAACCTATAAAAAATATTTCGAAGTAGGAATTATACAGGTTATTGGATAAAGATTTATAGCAACTATTAATAAATTTGATAGATCTTCATGACTTATCTATTTACTCGATTAGGACAATATTTTAATATTTGTCATAATAACATATGTTATACAACAACAAAATATAACATATGACTATACCGTTATAAATGCTATAATAATATAAGAATCAATTATTGAACATAGAAAAAAATCTGTGTTGCAACAATAAAAACATTTATGTTTAACATAGATTACAATGAATTAATGAACTACAATGAGAAGCTTTTTGAAACAGAAAAAATTGTTTTGGAAAATGTTGCCCAGTGGCTAATACTTCAGCATTTAAGTGTCATTGTGTGAAACAATGCACACATATTGTATTAATAAAATAAAATAATAATGCCTGAAGCAATTTATACAAAGAACCAGCTCATTGACCTATGATGAATGTCTTCAAGTAATAATAATGAAAAACTTGTTTAATCTACCTCATATACTTACCTTTTAGATAACTAATAAACGGTAAAAATAAATTAAATCAATTTTAAATCAAACTTGATACACAATATAATGTTCCAGAAATAATAAATGCTCGACATTATGATTCTCATTGTGGATTCTTCCTATACTATATAGGTATCTATGATAATTATTTGGTAAAATAAAACAAAAATTTGTAAATGGTAAATATAAATGTATATAAAAGAATAAATTAATAAATAATTAAATATTATATTATTTAATATATATAATAAATAATACAAAGAAGTGAAATAAATGCTTAGCCTTGAGTATTATTAAAAGTATATGTTACAACTGGTTACAAATTGAAAATTTATCATCAGATAAATCACAGTTAAAAATCATCACAACTGAATGTGAAAAAATAAATGAAAGAATACATTGAGAAAAATTGATCGTTTTGCATAGACATAATTTATTTTAACAGAAGGGATTATTTAAATTGGATTTTTATTAGACATTGCTAAGAAATATAAATTCTTTGGTTATTATGTTATTTATTATTACCTAAAGACTAAAATGTATTGATATAAGATATTATTTATATTATATTTATTTTATGATTTATATTTTATATTCTACCACCAAGAATCACATTTTTGTTCACTAATCTACCTTCTTCTACTAAATGTAAGTAGTTAATAATTATGTTAGTATTAACATATTTAAACTTTTTTGAATCTTTGAAAATTTGTTTAAATATAATTTTTCAAAACATAAAATGAATAACCATTCATATAGAATTTACATAACTTAATGAGAATTTAACTGTAACATTCAATTAGAAT
This sequence comes from Chaitophorus viminalis, assembly GCA_025469195.1. Taxonomy (NCBI): domain Eukaryota; kingdom Metazoa; phylum Arthropoda; class Insecta; order Hemiptera; family Aphididae; genus Chaitophorus; species Chaitophorus viminalis. The sequence goes on from JAIPRK010001139.1 coordinate 9,918, forward strand.
AATAAATAAAACATATTTAGAATTCTAAATAAATGTATTTTAATTAATTACATTCCCAATTAAAAAATAACTTCAATTAAAATTATTTCTTTGATAGATATGTTAACATGTTCAGATAATGTTGTTTGATAATTTATTATCTACATACCATAAATATTCATATAGAATTGAATGTTTTAAATAATTATGAAATAATCTTTTGTAAACCAAAGAGATATGTAATAGTTTGAAATAAATTATGTATTATTAAGTATAATAAAAGTATAAGCTGAGGTATAACCAAGACAAATTTTAAATTTAAAAACATGTAATAATGAAATTACCTTGCAATAAAATATCTATAGTTACTTGAATAAAATATAAAATTAAGAGAAAATGATTAAGTAAATTAAACTCACTTTTCTCAGGGCCGATGTGTTTTCTTTGCGAAGATTTGAACGGCCAATGATGATATTATCACCAACAAAAATAACATAATTTTCATTATCAATATCGTCAGTACTAGATTCTTCACAATGAGCGTCAAGCATGATACAACCATCTTTTATTCCCTAAAATTATATGAATTAATAAAGTGATAAGTAAATAAGTGATATAAACATTATATATTACATAGGAATTTTCCCTTCTTTGTAATGGACCTTCACTGTCAATATAATTTGGAACACCTTTTCGGTTAACAAAATTAAAAACTACACTGTTTTCATGATTGTCCCATCGTTTTTTATCCCATAAACCACCTATTTTTTTTTCATCATTGGTATTGTTGGTATTATTATTATTATTATTATTATTTATAAAGTTTTTCTCTATTTCTTTATCAGACAATTGAGCATTAGTAGTTTCTTCAGGCTGTATAATAGTTCTGGTCGTTGGCCTGATAACACATATCTGCTTGGTTGGTATTGATATTGGTTTATTATCAATAGTAGTAGCAGTAATGGCAGTTTTAATAGCAACCCTATGCTTGGTTGATCCACCATCGTCAGATGACATAGATGATTCATCTTGGCTTGAACTAACTTCATCATTGATTAATGATTTGGAACGATCAAAACCCATTAGTTCTTTCTTTTTTAATCTGTAAATAAATAAAAACACTTAAGTAACAAATATTAATTTTCAGCATAAATTATTCAATATTGAAACATTATTTCTAAATATAATTTTATAAACCTATTAAAAACAGATAATTTACTATAGGTAAACAATTCATTAATAAATAATTAGTTATTTAACAGTTAATATATTAAAATACATTTTCACTGCTTAACCTTATTTAATTTGTTAATAAATAAATGATAAATAATAAGACTAAATAAACTATAATAACTGTACAAATCAAATGATAATTATTTTGCCAATACAATTTAAAGTAAAACGTTCAACAGTTGTTTATTTTTGAAGTTCAATTACATATTACTATGTAAGTACCTACCTAATTAACTATTTCCTTTAAAATCAACTAACAATGAGCAAAGAATAACATTTTTTTTTTTTTAACAACGAAAAATAAATCCTAAGGTGAAAGGTAAACATTGAAGTACAAATAAAACCTATAAATGATTTTATAAATAATTACAATCGGTTATTAATTATTAATTTCTGTCGAATGATTATTAATTTAGAACATGGTAGGTATGTAATTATCTTATGAAAATAATGTCAGATATTGTACCTACTATAATACACTCATAATAATTGTATGAAAAAGAGTCCAGAGTAAAAGTACTTATAAGCGGACTTCAAAGTTAATTATTAGTAACATTCAAAGACATACTTTTAAATTTTATGACTGTACTTAAAAAAATTTAACTTTTAACAACTATTACATTGATATAAGTATTAATAAAAGAATAACTATCAGGATATTATTTATTATATAAAATGAATGGGTACATCATAAAACAATAAATTAGTATGCAATATAAAAATAAGGATTAAAATACCAATAGGTAAGAATTTAATAATTATCTTGATAGTTATACAAGAAATTAAAATGTAATACATAACCAAATTTAGAGGTAGAATTAAGCACTATTACTAGTCTGAGTAACTTAAATATTTAATATATGGTTTAAGTAACATGTAGGTAATTATAAATAATTCATCAATGTAAAATAATCATTTGTGATACTATCTACAATGGAATCTATTATCAAAATATTCATTGTAATTTAGTTTCATAGGTAACTGCCTATATACTATAGAGATAAACGAAATAAATAAATAAAATTACCAATGTCAAAACAATAAACTAGGTATACGTACGTTACAGTTACTATTATATAGAAATGGTATAGCATAAAATTAAATCATCTATACAACCTAGTAAAAAATAAATCTAATACAAATACAACATAGGTTATAACCTTTATTAGATCACATATCCAATTAATCTAATTAGAAGAATTTAGTGAATTCTTAATAAGAGTTAATGTTAGTTATGAAATTATTTTGATTATACTTGTTATTTACCAAACAGTTATGTAACTGTAATTGGAAAAGGTAGGTCCAACACAATAAATGAATTATAGAAGCAATTAAAAATTATATATCAAATGATAAAAATCATATTAAAATACTCAACACCATTATTAAATAAATAAAATAAAACTAGGTTCTTATCTAATAATCTTGGTGCTGAGTAATATTTATGAATGAATGTTTAACTCACATTATTTATGCAGTTTAATAACTTAGCCAGTACTTGGCGATAATAAATAGATAAAAGAAAGAATACAAATTCAAAACAAGTTTTTTTTATGTTGTTACAAATTATAAATATTGAGTTGGTGTTAATGTATGAAATCACTAGTAATTGGTATGTACAACTAATTTAATACCTACCTAAAATTATTATTTTTTATAGGAATTAATAATTCCAAGGAATGTAAGTAGATAGGTGTCAAAGTATCAAAATGAATTACCTGTTTGGATATTTAATTGGTGGCGACATTTTCTTTAACGGTACTTTGTTCATTCTAACTGGGCGCATTTTCTCAGGACTTAACATGGGCTTAGGTAGTATGGCAGGCTTAGTCTTGATTGTTTTAATAATTTCGTTCTGGGTTTTCGTTTCAAATATTTTCTTGTATGTCTTGACAACATCGGGTGGCGGCAACTCACCATTTGTAGGTATAGGCTGCAGTTCATCCTTGTAGCCGTTCATCAACTGGGTTTCAGACAATACTTCCATGGAACGGGCCCGCTTCATTGTATCACTTTTAACATTGGTCGCCATACTGATAACGTCCGGTTGCGAATAGTGCTGCGGCTTGTCCACAATGCTATGCTTGTCCTCGACAATGTTGTCCATGCTGGAAGAACGGCGCAGTGAAGGCCTGGGTTTTTGTTCGCGTACGGTCATGCTCATGTACTTGGACTTGAGTTTGTTAACGATGCCCGGCCCGTACTTGAACTCCTCGCTGGAGTCGGAATGGTAATCCAGTCCATTGGTTATCTCGGTAATGATCTGAGGTTTGGTTTTAAATTTTGATCGACAGCGGTTGATCTGTGGGTTTTTTTTGAAATTGGTCATTATTGTGGCCTCGCACTTGAAGAGTCTCATGCTGGAACACACGGTGCCAACTACGACTGTAGGCTGCTCAGACGGTTGCGGCTTCGGCTGCTGCTGCTGCTGCTGCGGCGTCGACGGCGGCGGGGATGTCTGAACGTGGTTCGGCTGCTGGAGAAAGTGTTGTGTGGAGGGGGAAGGGGACGGCGGCGGTGGCGAATGCGACCAGGTCCGTTGAACTGGTTTTACCTGTTGTTCGTTACCGCTGCTGCTGCCGCCGCCGCCGCAACTACCACCGATGTTCTTTGATTGATTGATTCTGCTCCGCCGTCTGTTAATCAGCTCCAGTTTCCACGGCGGTACTTTGGGGTCCACGCACGTATCCATCCCGTCGGTTTTCGCGCAAAAGACGGTGGCGGTGGTGCAGCCGTTCGAAACGCGGTTCATCGAAACCGAATCTCAATCGAAACTCGATTGAGTGTCCGTGGTTAACGAAACAAACGCCCTGCAAATTATAATAATCCAACGATCGTTTCACTTTATCGCCGCCAAACGGAGGGGAAAAAATATACCCCCGACGACGACGACAACTACACGGAGTCGTCGGTGGCGGTGGAGGTGACGGGTGTCGTTTTCAGCGTTTTATCGTTTCCCGAATGGCCGAAAGCCGCGCTGTTGTCGTGTCGGTGGTGGTGCCCGCCCGAACACCCACGGCCGAGACGCCGACGGGTTGTGATGCGATCAAGGCGGTTGCGCCTGCGGCCGAGCGCATAATATTAACGCGTTACTGTTGTTGTTTTCGTTTGAAGCCTTAAACCGTTTCGACCGGGGTGCTAGTTACATGAGAAAAAAAGTATAACCAATTATTTCTCAATCACTACCGCGAAACGGATAGAAAACAAACAGACCCGGTGACGTTAACGTTTTATTTTAGCTTATCTATTATATTGTTGTTCGGAACAAACGTATGAATGAAAATAAAAGATATTAATGGTCACGCGAGATAAAAAATCAATAAAAAAAAATCCAAAAAAAAAAATAATAAAAAAAAAAAAAAATAGGGTAAAAAGTAAAAACTATACGACGACGACGGTACGTACTACTGCGGGAGGTACCTCTGACCACTGACGATCGGCTAAACGCGCGCGCGCGCACACTTAACACTACCAATTGCCGCGGGCGTTATTTACAATCTGATCTGAATCGCGTTCATACGCTTTGCGCGCGCGCGTATATTGGCAACCACGCGGCGGCGGCAGCGGATACACCGCCACCGACCGCGACTCATCCGCCGGCCACCGCCCGAGAGGGGTAACGGTGGAGCGGGTGGGCGGTCGGGCCTACCACACACGCCGACGCCGCCGCACGCTACTCTACGCGCGTACCTATAATAATATCATATTGTAGTGCTCACAGCTCACTGCTCATTTCAACGGTTCAACTACTGTTCTACCGCTTGTCGTCGACGCGAACCCGAGTACCGTTACATCACGCCGTGTTGTATACCTACTTGTTATTGTTACAAACATATTTATACACATACGTTGCACGGACACACATTGTTATATAGTTGTATTATTATTGTTGTTGTGATAATATACAGGATGCCCATTATGTTCATGGAAACGTGAAGATTTCACCGCCCCCCCCCCGTTGGCGAATTTTCGAATTACATATTATTGATATGAAGCATCATATATGAAGATATTTTCCAAAACTTCATTCCAGTACTCCACTTAATTTACGGGACAGGGGCATTCGGTTTTTTTTTTTTCAAATGACAACAATACTATAATATCTTGTAGTTAAATTTGAGACATTTTAATAATAGCGTTAAAAATATAAATTTAGACCTGGTCGTTTTTTTCATTCCGTCTACGGGAAATTATGCCGTATAGGAAGGAACTTTGCTAACATCACACTAAATGCTTGCATCAATATACTTCATTGGGAACGACGACGGTTCCATATGAATATACACAGTGTCAACAAATCAATCGACAATAATAAGCAATAAGCTCATAAAATATAAGCTGTAGGCGCTTGTTGTGTGCCGCACGCACTGTGCATTATATTTTTATAGTTACCATACATTAATTTATAATTAGGTAATATGCCAATGTCTAATTGGAATGTTAAAATAATAGTACAGTTATTTTTTTGTATCTAACACAGCTAATTAATAAATTAAAAATGTTTATAATGACCCCTTGTAATTTTTGGTTTAGTTTAAATCGGTGTGGTATGTAAAATAAAAATATCTCAAAAAGTTTTTGGTATAAATTATATTTACTAATGGTAATAAAAGTGACTACTCCTATCTCATAAAGTAAGGGTAAGAGAATTTTTGAGAAATGCCTTCAAATAAATTTGTTCATTATTCATCAGTATGTAAAAATTAGAATTCATATAAATTCACAGGAGAGGCGGAGAAATCGTCACGTTTCCATGTATAATGAACACTCTGTATAACATATATGTTTAGGTGTGGGTGTGTGTGTGTATGTGTATGACGTGTGCGTTCTCCAACAACAATGTATCGTATTTAATTAAAGCAATTTTGGCTTTATTTTTTCCCATCCTTTTTTACCTCTCATACACGTGCAGGTTGCATTGTTGAGTAGTATTATTTCAGTCTGTTTGATTGTTTTTTTTTTCGATATCGTTATTAGGTATCTCTGCATACTTGGTGTGTGGTGTGTCTAAATGTTATGTAATTTGTATTATGGGAGCGTGCGTAGGTACCTAATCCTAAAACGGTTTATAAGCTCACAACACTTTATAATTTATTAAATATATTATATTATATATGCACTATGTTATATGTATATAATACAATTAATATCCATAACCCATATTATATACATAATACAATTTAAACTATACATAATAGTTAATTCATAAAGCTGTGGGATATATCCGTAAAACTGTATAATATCTAGTCCGATTTAATTTCTCCTTTAGTCCTGTCTTATTCTAAACTAAAAATAATATTATTTTTATTAAAAAATTAATTTAAATATATTTTTTTAAATTTTTAAATTGTTAACATTCTTACAAAATTCTTAATTACATTTAATAATTATTTTTAAATTCAAAAAGGTTCTTAAAATTAATTATAAACGGCCATGGAGATTGTGCGTAATCCATATGTGTATATAAGACCGTAACCATATTTTCAGGGACAAATAGATTAAAATTAAACAACCATCCTTTTATTTGTTGAGAAACAATGACAAAACTCAATTTTGTAAAAGTTGAAAGTAAGTAAATTTTGGTTTGTTATCCATGGCCTCCGTGGGCCGTTCAATAGACAACAATAATTGCCCTATCACCATTTTAGTTCTAATAAGACATCTCAGATTCTCTAGTTACGTATAAAAATTTGTTTGAATTTAACTTTTTAATAAAAAGCATTTTTTTTTTAAATGTTATAGAAGCTAGATTTTTTTCAAGAAGCTTAGTACATTTTAGGATTTTTTCACTCTATTGATAAAAATTATCTTTAAATATTTATTTTTATTATGAATAATTTTTACAATTTAACTTTTCTTCTTTTATCTGTAACACCATATATTTTATTGTTCTCTAAACCATGGTACTACAAAATATGACTCTACATTAAATTTAAATAAGTTAAATATTTTCGGGACCTGAAGACATTTTGAGACCTTGGATGTGCATGAACATTATAATGGTAATCAATACAAATATCAGAGGGTGCCTAGGATATTGGGTATCAAATATAATATATCCGAGGGTGCCTCACCCCAACGCTACTAACGGACTCATAAAATTAGATATGTTGAAAATGTTTAATATAATAATATTACTATTACATGAATATTTAAAAATATAATAAAAAATATTACTCAGATATTATTCATTAATAAATAGAATTACCGATTACATAATACAATGATAAGATTTAAAATAATATACCTACCTACTTCTGTTTTCTACTGAATAATCATTTAGCACTTTATTGCGGTAAATATTATTTTTAGACTTTTAATATGAATGGTTTTATTATTTAAAAATTAAAAATACTATATATTTTTTATCGCACATTTGTAGCTATAGACACCTATAGTCATATAACTTTTACATTTAGATATTGATCGATGTCCGTAATAATAAAAAAACCTTTTTACCTTTAAAATATTATTTTGAAAATACTTCGGTGGTAATTTGATTAAGTCCCCTCCCTTCAATTACTGTATATGATGACTATTGAGTATATATGGCTTGTTCGCTCCGTCTTGAGTTCATACTTCATAATACACAGGGTTTTAAGCTTTTATAATATAGTATTGTACCGTTGCATTTCTGTACACTTTGACGCGCATCATAGTATTACCTCGTACATTCATACATAAATAAATAATAATTACAAACTAGAGGGTAGATATTTGTAAAGAAAAGGAATATCTAATGAAAATGTATAATGTATTAAGTCTGCCAAAATAACAATTAATCAGTACGTATGATTCAAAAGTAAATAAAAGTAATAAGTAGGTACTTGAATAAGGTATATAGTAGGTAAGTATGTGTCATAAAATTACAAATAATAATTTGAATCAATTTTTTTTTTATCTCGCTTGTTTTTTTCGTGGTTACGCAAACCAAAAATGCACGTACCTACTATTATAGAAGTCTTTTGTCGAATAACAATATCATAATATCGTAGGTACTTTAAGCCGTTAAGGTATATTATACGTATGTATACCGTATATACCTACATAATTTTATAATCATCGTAGGTGCGCTATAGCATGGATATCTTTAATGAAGAAGGCTAGACTGCACTACTGCAGGGGGGGGGGTCGGTTCCTTATCATGAGTTCCTATTATGAATTATAATAGTAATATTATATACATAAATGTACACAATGGTATATCTTGGTTTATGGTTTATTATGGTTTTCTTATGGATTCCGCAATAATGCAGTTTTGATCTTCATACGAAAAAAATTATATTTGTATACATTAGCATATACCTATACTGGCTATACTAACTAGTTACTACCGTTATAGTTGAAATCTAGTTGTCGTTCTCATTTCGGAATAATCCTAAATGCGCGTTCCACTATATGCAATGGTATAATATGGTTATTGGTGTATGTATATTTATACCTGGAAAACGAGTGAATTATAGCCGTCTTTTATAGGACCGAGACGTGTTAAATTCGTGTTACCTATGTCCTATATACATTAATACCTCGATTTATTCATCTGTAGTAGGTAATAAACAATAGTTGCTATGCGTGACGTGCCCTCTCCTCCCACAGCCACCGATAGTGCATGTGTGTGCATACAACTGTAGGTATACAATATTTTAGATAGGATTTTCGTGTTGAATTAAATTTTTGTACTATACACATTATACGAGTAGTATAATATACATATAAGTCATATTATAATTGTACGGTAACCAATCTTTTGTTTCTCCTAATCATTTTCGTCTTCGGAAATTGTTCTATAGGTACATATACATACGTTTTGTTATAAGTGATATTGTATTTTCAATCGATTCGTTTAAATTCAATCCCGTTTTCTTTCCTACTTAGCGTTTCTATTTCTATATTAATTTTATTATTATTTGGTATATTTGTTTTATTTTTTCACGTTGCCTAGTTTACATATTATATTATGTACTATTATAATAATAAATATCAGGCCAACACGACCGCATGTGTATGCGCATTTGTTATTATAATAATATTGTTATAGACGCACGCTTTGAATTATGCCATTATAACAGTACCATGTCAGTTTTATAAATGTAAAAGCGTCACGACAGTACTAATGCGGTAATATTTCGGTGTTTTTATTTGCTGGCACAGAATTCCACATACTCTCTCGGCCAGACGTTGGGACACACAAATGTGCACATTTGTACTCATAATACATAGTTACACCACACGCGGTGTATGTAGTTTAAAATTTTGTAATATATTTTTAAAGACGTTCCTCCGTCTATAAACCGTTCACTCTATATATTGTTATCTGTTGACTGTTATACATTAGTGGCGGAGTAGGGGGAAGGGGATTTTGAATTCGGTGACTGGCGATAGTAACCAAAACTCGTCTCTTTTCTATCTCTCTAATTAGAAACATTAAAAATATGTTCTTCTCTCTGCTAGCAGATACTTCACATTTTCTTCGTTCTACACTCATATGTAAATAAAGTTATTTATAGTATGTACACATTAGAATAGTGTATTGTATACGTTATGTAAATTAAACAAGAAAATATTTACCATTCGCTTTTGGCGGGTACTTGGTTTTTAAATATTCATTTTAAATGCGTTCAGATTATACAATTTCTCAACGTGTGTATACATATATATATATATATATATATATATAAAATTATTAATTAATGTTGGATTACTTGGACTATTTTATGCTCATTCTAATAGTTACTAGTTAGTATACATACCCAGTATGATATTATTATAGATCCCATCTCAAAATGTTAAAATTAGAAATTCGAGATGGACTGTGGTACTGAATTCTAAAATATTTTTCAATAACTTGTGTCTCCATTCTCCACTTCTCCTTCCCTCAAAAAAGTACATACATTGTTTCAAACAATCGTATTCTAACAATCGATTATTAAATCGTTAAAAATTAATAACACATAATCATTATTCATTACTAATATATATTTCATTATTTACTATGACGAATATTTTGTTTTTTCCTTGCGCCATCTAGATATAATAAATATAATTCAAAGTTCAATTTATTGAAATTCGCCTATTTTTACCGTCGAAGTATGGTGACAACGGTCACCCACGGGAGTAGGCAAGGAGGAGACATGTTCTCCCTGGAAAATAATATGACACATATCACAGGACTATATATAATTATTAAAATAATGATGAATTTTTTCATAGTAAAAAAATTTATAGTAATATATATTACATTACCACATACAAACTCACTGTAGAAAAATCTTTCAGCACTCTGCACACTGTTAAGACATGGCTAAGGTCAACAATAAGTTATTGACAATGTTATAAAAATTTAAGTCTTAATAAAAGAAACTTGCAATTTTTTTCACACCAATAGGTATTTCATATTATAATAATAATATTTATTTTATTATTTTATTACAATATTATAATGTAATGTATTGATGCCAGCAAATAATAATATTTTTAAAGCTAATGCTTACATAATTATATACTCTTTCTTCCTCATTCCTATCCAAGAAATAGCATTACTCAGTTTCTACATCTATAAACTATAAATAGATTTTTAAATCATTAATTCATTTGATTTAATTTTGCCTCCCACCCCCTGGAAACTACTTTATGGGCGCCTATTTATGATGATAAAGAGCAACCAGTCAATTGTTTTACCATTTATTATTGATGATTGACGATTACCGACATGTGTTGACAGGACATACTCATTTTTACTGTGAAATATGAATAATATCCTCAGTAAAAGATACCTTAGAAATGAGTGAATTCATACTAGTACTTGCCCACTCAGGTGACATATAACCATGTAGGGTTATTAAAATAATATTCTAAAAAAAATTTTGATACAACAAAATAGTTCTATAGGTATTATACTATAATATTGCATTCATGTATATGTCCTTTATAAACCCGTAATAAGGATTATGTCCTGTGGGCTGCAGCATAACCATATTATTTATAAACTCTATGAAACCACAAAGAAAAATACCTTATTCGTGTTATTAAACTCCAATTATGTGCAAAAATTATAAAAAAAAAATACATATGGTTCTTTTAAACTGAAAAATATGACGTACTTTATGCGAATTACCCAAATGGATTATACTATGTAATATTGTTTTCTTCGAAAGAAATAAAATAATGATATATTGACTAGTCGTGTATCTATTATTTTCGGTTACGAAATATTACTTACGAAATTCAGAGAATTTTTAAAAACAATTTCCAGATTAGATTTCAAGATAACAAGAAATTCATTATAAATTATAATATAAAAAAAATGTTGTTATATAATGTTAATCACACACATTTAATAAAAACAAATTTGCCGTTATATTCTGATCGCCGGAATTTAATAGAGTCCATACTAGGTTTATAGTACATATTTCAATCTACGTTTGTAGCGATTACTTATAAAGCGTATTAATTTGTATCAATTGAACTTGATTCGAAGGATTCACAGAAGCATAAAAAGTATTGAAGGCAATTATTGTACACAAAAAATTCCGAGACGCATTAGTAAGAACTGCGTTTTATAAATTACTTCAACGGAATGATTGTTGTTAATCTTAAATACAATTTAAAATTACCTATTAGTAGACTAACAGAATTCATGAGTGTCGAAATAAAATATAAATGATCAATTCAATTTTGATCAGTGTTTATAAAATCGAGACACGCGTGCATGAAAAACGAGAATGACGATGTAAAATAAGTCTTTGTTGAAATGTTTGACTTCACTGCATATCATTGTATCTGTGGAATATTGTATTAGTACTGAAGTTTTTATAGCCTTTCGGATTCCGACAAGTGATTGCTAAATATTCACACACTAAAAGGGGTAATACCTTTTTTAAAAAAGGAAAAGAACGATTGATCATCGCATCACGTCCGATCATATGAATATTGAACATAACGAGTGTCGAGTATAAGTATAACAATACAGTTACGACAATATTGAAAGTCGTACAATCTTCTTAACGTTAAAATAAGTTCTTTAGATCTTCTATAATAAAAATGAATTATTTAGTTTAAGAACTTATCATACCATATGCAATTTTCTATTATACCTATTCATACACGGACATTTATCAATATTTAAATACATACATTATAACTGTCTCACGATAAATCATCATGTTGATACAATGTTATATACCTATTTACTATAGAAGAAAAAAAAATCACAACCTAAATTTAGATTTTTTGTTAGGTAGGCGTGGTTACTCATAATTATACATAGGAGCATAGGACATAAGATATTATTATTAAATGCATTGGGTTAGTTTTTTTCCACAATGCAAATTTATTATTTAATATGGCTATAAAAATAGCACAAGTATCGTTAAACTATTATAATATCATACTGATTGTTCGACTAAAATATTATTATTATTTTTTTTGTCGAACGTTAATATTATATAAGATGTATAATTTAATAAAATGTAAACAAAAACTGCAAAAACGTAGATAGAAAACGCGGTAGGTATAACAAGTTTCAAATTTTATTTCTAACCAAAACGAAATTAGATTTTAATTGCAACGTATAATGAATATATATGCACATTTAAGACATAATGCAATAATTGTTAATAGTCTACATAATTTAGAATGTATATTTTTATTTCTTTAATCCATGCATGTTTAATTCGAAGAGAGATTACGAATAAAATGTAGAACACTTAAGTAATAATAATTATTATGACCTCAAAGAAGATTGTAGTTGAAATATTTCAATATAATATGTATAATAGTCCATATTTCCCTAGTCTATTGTTTTATGTATAGGTACGACATTATACTTCCGAGCTGCAGTCGTCGCGTGCGTATTTCGTCTGTTTAGTTGTGTACCTATGTGTAAAGTTGTGGTTCTGTAATCACAAAAACTTTATAAGTATGAAAACTTCAATTGATGAGATTTATTTATAATTATCAGTATTTGACTATATGGATTTAATTAATATTCAAAACACCAAAATAATTATATGCTCTATCAATCCGGTTATGTTAATTAAATACGAATCTATATATTATATATAAAAATGGAGCCAAAAATGTATAACAATTCATCAATTGAGAATGGCAAGGCCGATTTTTTTTAATTGTTTGCAATTGCTAGGAGAAGGTTTTTACAAAAAAAATTTTGGAAAAACCCTTTTGTTTAAATTTTTTTTTAAAATTTTTTTTGATGATTGATTTTTTGGGTTTCAGCATGTTTTTTTGAATTGAAAAAGCTACAACAAGCTTTAGGTTATAAAATTGTCCATATGACATAATTAAAATACATATCAATATGTATATATAGTGTTAGTGTTAGTGTTTTGCTTAAACGGGATGATTTTGATTACATAGAATTATAGATTATGATTATCAAAGAAATGTTAAATGAGTAACTTCCTTTTTTATGTCAATCCCAAATGCGAACGAATTCAATTTATATTTAGCTATTTATGTACTTAAAGTGGCATATAGATACAAGTATTTTTACAATTTAATTAAAAGCTTGCAAAGTTTTGATTTTATATCTTATATCTGTTTATTATATAATAGAATACAATATTTATGTAAACAAAATGTTGCTAATATCCGGAGAATATTAAAAACTATGCCCGGCCAAGACTGTCCCGTACAAAACCGGGTAACTCAGGTAGTACAATATATAAAACGTGTAATGGTCAATCAATTATGTTGTCAATTTCACTGTGGCATTGTTATTCAGAACGATTGTCTATATTGATGTCGATACGTTTTGTTGTTGTAAACTAATCGAGAAGTATAAAATTTAGTAATCTACTGCGTTATATCGTTATACACGTTAACATGTAATATTTTCGGCTATGGTCTCGAAAAACGAAGGTATTGTTTAAAATATATGGACCTACTTAGGATTGAATATACTGATTGGATGAATAACATACATTTCACATGCAAAAATTAACTGAAATATACACCAAACATGTATTCATGTAATCATATGAACAAATTGAAAAACACACATAGGATTTTAGTAATATACAGTATAATTTGAGAGAAAGTTTAAAATTACAGACAATAAGAAGATAGGTAATTCTATACTAGGTACATAGATAACGTTTTAGTAAAAGGTTCACGCAACCTGCAGTTACTATATATATGTTTACGACTATCAACTTCCAAAAACATAAGATAAGTGGCGAATTTAAACCGTTTAAATTATAAACTTTATACACCTGTAAGTCAAATACTTTTGAATATCACAAATAATAAACATGAGATATTATTAATTTTGGTGATATTGTATAATTTAATTTGACAAAACATCGTTTCAATACCTAAATCCACTTTTATAAAAAATTAGAAATTTACTATAATATATATTAAATTAGATACCTATAATATAACTATGAATCTTGAATCTTCTTGAATATTTGTAAACATAAAAAGAAAAGTATAGAATTCTAGTTGAGTACCTATACCAACAAATAAGGTAGGTAGATACCTTACGTATATTACTTATGTACATCAAATGCAATTGAAGATAAATATGTTTGTTTCAATTAAAATAAATGTTAAAATTATTTTTTTCAATTTCATAAATATTTCACGGTTATTTTACTTTTGATCTTTGTTTTAGCTGTATCCGTAATTAAATAGATTTACTTGCCATTTTTGTCAATTTTTATTTTTAACGAGATATAATAGTTAGCACTCGGCAATTATACATGCTTATTGTTTATAGTGAGTTTAGCGTGAGGTTGATCAATCTCTGTTAGGAGCATATTTTCATTAATTAAACACATTTTTTTTACACTTCTATTATCTACCCTTAACCCTAACACTATGTAAGGTCATTTGAATGTATAAAAATGTGCATTGTAATAATAATTAATAATTTTAATTTTAATTCATTTTATATAAAGTTGAAAAAAATGTTTTTTACCTGAAGCATTATCATTGTCATTCAAAAAATAAATATTATTCCTTTTTATTGCTTATAAAATACCTAATGATAATTATAATATGTATTATATAAAATTAGTTAATAACGTATCTTTTACATTGATGTTATATTCATACATTGTAATTCATAGAGAAGCCGAAATAAACTATTTCATTAAAAATTATGCTCTGAAGTAGAAGTTTCTATTTTTTCTTTTTTATTGTCATAAGAATATAAGCTATTATCATTAGTTAAGTAGGCACTTAAGAGTTGTTCATGTATTTTTGTTATTTTAGTTATCAACAACGAAACGAGTGATTTGACCCAAAAAGAGACAAATATATATTATTATCATGATTATAGGTACGTTTTTATTTCTATTTCATACTTAGAACTTATCCATAGAAAATTAGAAAGTTAAGAAAATTATTTTAAACAAATTCTAAAGTGTACTTAGAAAGTATGGTATTGGTATACCTATAAAGTGGATAGTTCTCGGGATGTTTTATATTGTCATCGTATCTTATGACTCTTATCCTCGTTAAACAGCAAAATCACGATCCTATATTTTAGAAACAATTATTTTCGGTATTCGGGCGCATATTGACCGATTGGAATAATACAATTAAATAAGAGAAAATCGCTACGATATCTCAAGGTTACAAGTCTGTGAAAGACGAAGATTGTTGCGGGTATGTATATTATGACGTTCAATTTCAAAGACACCACTAGAGTTCTATTTCTGAGTGGGCTAAATTCTAATGATATCAGCAACCCACGAGGGCTTCACCCCCACACCATTGATTATTAACACTAACATATTTATATTTATATTGCTTAAAAGTCCTTACCTGTTGTGGTTAATAAATGCTTTCAAAGTAGAACTTTTTCACTTAAAGACCAGCTAACTAGATAAAACTGAATAAATATAATATAAATATATTATTTATCGATAAAATATACCTATTTAACTCAATCATTCTTAATGTAACATAATATACAAATAATGAATAAATAGGTACAATTAATTATCTATATAATTTAATGTATACATATATATTTATACTGATCTGAATGTTTCTATGAAACTGCATTAATGCTAATTCTAATGATATTATGTTGATTTGCCTCATTTGGTTTATCTTAATCAAGTTTTAATCTAAAAAGCATGAAGTAAAGAGTGAGGCATAAGCTATTAAGTGTATGTTAAACTATAATAACTATCATTAAATTAAATTAATTTGCTGTATTTGGATAATTTAACATTATCCAAATATATCAAATATACTTTTAATAACTTGAATAATCATGAAAATTAAAGATTTTTCTATTTACAAATTTATGTTATAGATATTTAATACCATTCGTTTTTTGACGAAAACATGTGTAACTTTTGTCCATTGTAGTAATAAAACTACTGATGTGATAGTAAATCTAAATATACAAATCGTAATGAAGTATACTTGAGATCGGTGAAAGAATTTTTTTTAAATTTTAATTCTTATCATCCAATTATAAATAATTTTAAAACTAAACATTTTAGAACTATTAAACAGTATATATATTATATCTAAAATAAAATAACCCAAAAAGTGGGATGACTGATTTCGAGGAAACCTTATAACCAATACAGGGCAATTCATCTTTATTTTTATAAAAATCTTTAATAATGAGAAATTAAAAATATAAAGAAATAAAAATAACGCTTAATATACACATAATCATTTTTTAACTCCAGTAGCGGTTGAATATTATGAGACGGGACTGGTAAAATAAAATGATCGAATTTTATTAAGCTGTATCGTTTAAGATTTATGAAGATTTCAAGCAAAATCTGCAAACCATTATACAATCAACTATATTTCATATTTTTTTAATGTAGTTAAGTTAGCAGGTACCTAGTACTTATTTACCCACCTGAAAATTGCAATACATATAATGCAAAATATATAATAGTACTCGCCGAAGCACATATTATTTAATGTTGTCTTGTTGTCTACCTACTTAATAGAACAAAACAATTTAGAAATATATATTTTTTAAATATATTAACAATCTAAAATTTAAATATGCACACCATTGAATAAATGATTAATTAAGTAAGTATAGTTTTAATTTCAATAACAAAGTCTTCAAACGCACGAAAAAATTAAATCTATCACATACAAATGCAAATATATGTATATATGTACATTATAATGTTTTATCTGCTAATTAATTTTGAACATAATATATAGCTGAAAACTGAACCGATAACAACGTTTTAAACATTTTATAAATAATGCATCTCAGCTGTTCCGTGGTCTTAAAACCTTTTTAATACAAATGAAATTCCGGAAATGCAATAACAAAACAAAGAACAATGTAGATTAAACCATATCTATATAATAACTACATAATAGTAATATATTATACCACGAAGAAATCATCAAAACAATGATATTTATTATTTACACAAAGAAAGTAATTTATATGATATAATAACTATTATTACATATCACATCATGTATGTAGGTGTTATGTATTATAATTTAATTGGTCGAATGAATTATAGTATATTAAAACATAGAATTTGTAAAAAAAGTTATGAGAACAATAACCAACTAATTTGAACTGAATAATTATTAAATAAATTACTTGTGTAATACGTATTTTTAAGTATTACCACACTTATAACTGTAACGCAGATTCTATAATGTAGTTAACAATTTTGATAACAAATGCTTTCACTTAAGTTTAATTCATGTGAAAAATATAATTGGAACTTGTAGTTTAAAAATATTATGCAATTAGAGCAAATTAGATGTACTATGATCAAGTTATAGTGTCACCATTGGGTGGCTGCTTTTTTTTATGTATGTCCAAGTTATTGAATTATATCCGTATAGGCGCATACTGATTTATTGTAATATATAATTACAGATTATTTGTTTTATTAATAAAAGTTAAAAAAAAGAATCGGATGGACTTCGCTCTACTGTACAGTAGGGGGTGCAGTGGACCTCGTTCATGGGATAGGTCATTACAATGGATTTGTTAAATTTGAAAGCAATGATTGGTATCAGCATGAGATTCTAACATAATATTATAAAATATTACAATTATGACATGACATTTCTATTATAATACATCGAACACCTATGAATATTCAATATATGACTAATTAATTTGACGACTCAGAGAACTATCTAATTCCAAACAGTAATCCTAAATTGATGATAACCTCGACGGCAGATCGTAATGATGATGATTACTATCTATATATGCCGAAGTAGTATTTTGACAAGATCACGTTTTATTTTTTTTTGTTGTTGTTGTTATTGTTACGATGAATAGATTTTCACATGTCGAAAAATTTGATCAAATACGCATTTAAATATTTAACATGAGTTTATTGACACGTTTTCCGTTGGTAGACTTAAAATAGCGAGATCGATATAATATAATATAATAATTGTGATGTTTATTGACCCGGTAACGTTCTTGTCAAGAACTGTCCCGCACTATCGCGTTTTTTCTACAGGAAGTAATACACTAATACATATGATGATACCCATGAAAATACACATGATGTGTGAGACTTTTTAGAGTCAGTCGAACTAGAATAACAAAAGTTGAATATTAAAATCCGTCATTTTATTTTTATAATCACATAGTCTTTAATTGTTTTATTTAATTAAATTGTCAACTCGAATGATGAACACAAGCAATACATACCCAATAATGGATTATTTTTAATAACAGCCGTGTAACGATCGTGTGTGTATATTTATTTTAGTTATAAAACAATATTTCCTATTTCTGGGAAGAAACAGTTTGTTCATTGACAAACCGAGTTCAAACATGTCTCGTATTTTCTACATAGTTTTTACATAGGATCAGCTGTGTATAACTTATCTAGAGAATCTTATTTATTTTTGGCCAACTACTCTACTCTAACTAGGAAGTTGGGGTCAGTTAGAATTTTGAAAAAAATTACAGTTACCCAACTGTTGCATAATTACTGAAGAGGATTAGGTACATAAGTTATATGGAAGTTCGGTTAGCACCTATCGAGAACCACAAATTGAATTGTCCTTTGAACTAAAAAATAGACAGAATCTCCAATTGAGGAAATGTTTAAAGAAAATTTGATAAACACATTTTTAGCACGTTAATTGTTATAATCTCCCGTTATTATTCTACTACTTATTCATGTCAATTCTACTCTGCTACTCATCCGTATTTTCATTTTTTACTTTCTCAGTTTTTAAATTAAAAATATCTCACTTCCCACGATAATATGCATGTATTTTTTGCTATTTAAACTTCAGTTTTAAATTTTTAAAAATAAAACATTTTTTCTTTGTTGAAATGTTGTGGATTAGATGAAAATAAGAATAAAAGTAAAATATGTATTCAACGTATACCAACCTATAATCTATTACAATATCGTTAATCTAACGAATAGATTTTATTAATAACAAAAGTTTTGTATGCACGGCAGTGACTAATAATGAAATCTTGGTAGGTAACAAAAAAATCAATTGATAAAATGCAATGAAATCACGTCATACTATAATTTGAATTATACTTATAAACTACGTAATATTAAAATTAATATAGTATCGTAATAAAAATGGCTAATACTTATATTATTATATCGAATATAATGAAAATATATCTAATGATTATACAGTAATTGTGAAGGTATAAGTTATGTGATTGAAAAAACAATAGTTAAATAACAATACAATTATTATGCATTTTTAACATGAATAATTGAATTATAAATAATATAATATAGATGCAATTAAAATATGTTTATATCAACATATATCATGTCAATTGTTCTTTTCAATTAATCACCTATAATGGCTATAATAAATAACCTAATGTGTTATTATAGTATGTATAAAGTATAAATTTTAAATCGTGCATCTATTGTATTTTATATAACTGTAGTATTTCGATAACAGTTTTGGTATATACATTTTATATTCTATTCAACTGAATAGTTTTTAAATCGCAAAATTAAACACGAGTGAATAATAAAATAGTAGTATTTGATGGTCAGGATCAGGATGTTTATGAAAACTTAACAATGTATAGAAAACGCCAATATAAAAATTTGGTGAAAATTTCAAGTGTTTGTGGTTTTTTTGTTTTTGAGTTAGAATATTTCAAAAAAAATGTAGTTTGCCAAAACGTGGTTTTGCGTAAAATGTCTCGTTTATTCATAATTTTTTAATCGTTTTTTTTGACGCTTTTAAAAAGTATTGAAAAAGTTTGATCTACCCAAGTACCATCTATATTCACTTGCCTTTCAGAAAAATTGCTGTTTAAGAAAATCGAAGCATTTTTCTGCCAAAAAAAGTGTTGTCTGACACAAAATAAATAAACACGCACATCATTGTAAAACCAATAGATTTCAACAAAAAAAGAAACATATTGAAATCAATATATTCATCATTCCGTCAGGATCTAAAAACAACATTGTATGTTATAGTTCCTACACGAAGATGAAAAACAAATGCATAAATAAATAAATTAAAATAAATTAAATACATATACGATACGTACCAACGTATGTATACACACCACACACATACATATATATTAATATTATATAATGAAAATTATATATTTCTACTCACAAAATTAAATGCATTGCTTTCCGTAACGTAGAAACGTAGAAAATAATTATAATCATCTAGATTTTAGACTCTAGACTTATGTTTTTACTACGCACTGTGATACAAAAGAAGACCAAAGAAAATTGAAGAAAAACAAAAATAAGATACACTATACAGTTACAATATATTTGATTATAATTTAAATTCAGTTACGAAATTAAAGACTATTTGAATCATTTTGAGCTTTTGTAATCAGTGACAGTTGTATCATATAACATGAAGCTTCACATGTATATTTTGAGCGGTTTCGAAATAAAAATAATAACAACATAATAAAATAATCGATAGGTACATATTATATTTGTAATACTCGTTAATTTTAATTTATAATAAATACTGCTTTGTAACTTTTAACATCCAAACGGGTTCGGGTTATTCTTATTCTCTTTAGTACACATTATTAACCATGGGTGATGACAGAATTTACTATAAAAATAGATTCCAAACGGGAGTGATGGAATCTATTGGTTTTATAATGATGAGTGTTTTTAGTGACACCGCAACTGTATATAAATTGTCAATCTGAAATTTGAATAAAGTAAGTGGAAAAATATTTGGCTTCGCTTTGCAATTTTTGTGGGTTATTGCTGAGATATATTATAAGTTTGTACCAGGTGGATGAATTGAAAAAAAAATAAGGGTGGACTCTAAGTATATAGTTGGACAACTAACGTTCCAAAGCACATGAATCTAAAATTAATCTGAACAAAATAATAGGTGTACACTATATAATATGGAGAAAATTGAGGAATAGCTCCGCCTTTTGGCGTTCTCTCCCAAATTAATCACAAATTGTTAAATAATTACTAGAACCCCAATGTATAAGAATGTTTACGGTGTAAGAATGAATATATAATTTAAGGATTCGTATATTCATGGGAACTTACACTCGTTTGTTGTATCTACTATATCTCTCATGGAAATTATTATATAAATAATCAACTAACGATTATTATTGAATTTTTAGTTCTTTTTCAAACTTAAAATGCTAATAAATATTGGATTGGGACTCATTATTGAATATAATTAATTCCTGGAAAAAAATATTTTGATTTAATAATCATATCAAACCATAAATTGCCGTTAAGAATTTAAAAACAAAATATCAGCAATATCCTAGCATTACCTATATCTATCGCGTATCAGGTGATCAAATAAGAGATTATTACAGGTACTGCTTCCCTCCATCAACCAACATTTTTTGTTTATTTTTTAGTTTATTTGTTAATCTAAATAATCAAATATAGGCACATACGCACAGACACACAGACGTACACTCGCGTACATGTATATTATATACTTATACTATATAGAAATATTTCTGTTTTTGTATTATATTTGAGTAATGGATAAAACTATAATAACATATATTATGGTTTTAATTTAGTTCAACTATATTCGATAACAGAAAATTGCTTTGTTGAATACTAATTATTTAAAAAACAAGTTTTAAGAAAACAAACTTGTTTATATTTTAATCGTGTTTAAATTTTCAATTAAAAATATTTTTTTGCTAAGATTCTTTAGTACTTCTTAATGAAAAAAAAGAATCCCCCCAAGCCGAGATCTTTGTGTTTCGATTCTTTAAGCTAACACCAGTATTTAGTATTTAAATGTATAGTAATCATTTATAGTGATGCAATCTCGATGATTCAGCTATAATCCGAAACGTAATATAGCTATTATTTTTTTAATGTCGAAACGAAAATACGACAAAATAATATTGATAGGTAGGTAAATGAACTTAATCATGACATGGTGTAGTGGGCTGTAGTAGGCAAGCATTCTCAGAGCGGTGGATAATCGCCGCCCGGCACTGTTAGCGTTCGGAATAAAACCAACAAAAATCCCTCGTGGAAAGGCTGACATGGCCAAAATTGCTGAGCCCCCATAAAAAATAGACCAAAATAATTAAATGCATTATTTATTAATTTATATAATAAATGATTTAAGTAGTTAATATTTTTACATATTTTGTACGCAAAACATATTAATATTGATATTAAGATCTGTATTTTTTTTAGATTAGTTCAGCGACTGCAGGACTATATTTTTAGAATCATAAAATAGTCTGGATTTGATATTGTCCACCTAGTGATGTTATTCTCTCCACCTGAAAGATAAAAAAAAAACATCATAAGCCATATTGACTATAGTACGTTTCATATAATATAGTTATGAATTATGATAAATGAGATCAATATACCACGTCAAAACGAGAGAAATCGTTGTATTCTCCATATAATATGGAATATTCATTGTTTGAAATCATGCCTGTTTATCAAAAGAGATAATATTTTATACAGATATGGTATGTTTATATAATTCTCTATTATCATTTAACTATATTATATTTTGATTGAAAATAATTTTCATACATTTCCCTCCGTGAGAGTTCATCGATTTAAATTTAACGCAGCTTTCAAAATATCTACTTATTATTTTGTTATACAACAAGCCACTACTCATAATACTCGTTTTTTAAAATATTTCTTTGGCTTATGATTATAATACGATTATTAGTGTCTCGTTTTGTTAAAATTGCGGTTAAAAAGTGAGAAAATATTACTATAGGGATTCTTCCTTCTAACACAATCAAAGAATCTAATGTTACATTTTATATGGCCTATATAGTTGATCTGATTTCCCAGTAACTACCTAGAGTGAATATTTTTCGTATATTTTATATCTATTATCATGTACTAAACAAATATTTTAATTTTATTTTACGAACAACTTGTTGAATTATAAAGCACACTTGTAAATTATAACATTGTATACATTCGCTACCTTATAGTTATAATATATAATCAAATGAAGTAACATATAGGACAATCATGACAATCATGGACCTTTTTATATAATGATTCAATATTTGATAACAGTATTTTTCTTGTCTCAGAATCGAGAAATTAAGCAGGTGTTTATTGATGTGCTGTACAATTCGATGAAATTAAAAGCATGTACGAATACCTATGATAAAGACTGTTAGAAATTTTAAAATCTATAATGGCGTTGTAAGGATAATCCAAAAAAGAATTTTTTTTTAACTTAGTCATATTAATATATTATGTGTTCATATAAATTACGTAGATTATATAGTTAATGCAATTTGATCAATATTTTTGACTTCTCGTTGTTCATTTACAAGGAAAAGGATAAGTTGGAATGTATTAATTCTTGTTTATGGTAAACTGTATTAACGACTTGATTCAGATTAATAGTAAATATATTATAATCATTAAGATACATGATTTTTAAAATTACATCTTAAGGAAATCGGTGGTGATCAGTTATTTTAGCCAAAACATTTCAATCTTTTGTCAAACATAGTAATAAAGCTATTAATGCAATAATAATTTTGAAAACTGATTTGAATTTGTTGTTATGTCTACTTGAGATCGAGCAGTTTATTTTTCCCAGTTTCATTACCTAACTAACATAAAATTTATTTGAATATTTCAAACATTGATTATTTATATTTGACATTAGAAATCCTAAAATGTGGACTGATCGATCTCGAGTAGATCGAATAGACATCATAACGGAATCAGATCCGGTTTCAGAAATAGTATCGCAAAATTATGTACAATGTTACGATTTTCATTTTATACATACTTTTTAGACAAATAAATCAAAAACTCTATAGGTATCTTTCACCTGCACGGCGCCGTGGTAATGATTTGTTCGACATGTATCGTGTGCAGAAGCGTTTCTTATCGTATGTCGAGAACTCATTCAACTCATTCAAGTTTCAATGAACTAGTAAAGAGAAGAATTAAATAAACGAAAAATGATTTTACGTAATAATCGTTTAACAACACAATTGGGTTCATCATGGCCAAATTATAAAAAAAATAATTTGTTACCTAACTGGGATGTATTAAAAATAACCATTACCTGATATCCTTTAAACCCATAAATACACTTTGGTCTTCGATTTTAGGAGAGAAGATTAGAAGCAAGCTAATACCAACCTATTAGATGGGTAAACTGTAGACTTAATTGATCAAGTTTGAGTAGTGTTTTTATTTTTATTTAAACTCATGAGTGCTTTTTCACGTGTTATTCGGATTATCTTTAATTTTTTTTTTTTTTGTTTTGGCGTTCAGAATACCTACTAGTGCGAAGAAATAATGCATTATTCGATGTAAATAGACAACAGCATTTTTACCATACTAACTACTAAGTGAAATCGGGTTATACAAAGTACAGAAAAAAAAAATCACAAAATTAATTCTACGATATATTTTAATCGTTGTTTATATTATATGAGCACATTTTTAATTGCAACAGACTACAAACATATTTTTTAAAATTGAGTGTATAGTTTAGTATGACAAATTACGTATATCATGCCCGTGCATACGCATAATAGTTAATAGTTATATTGGGCAAGTTAATAATTATAATTTTTTTTTCATTCAGTTAAGATATGGAAAGATGCATTAATAAGAAAAAGTTAATTTAATTTTTTGGTTAAATTAATTTTGTTTATAATACTAACCAATGTATTCTATTTTATAAAACTCAATTACTCAAATCAAAATTATTAAGTGTTTATAGTGTTGCTACAGTATTTCTGTATTATAAAACTACTGATTTCATTAAAATTTCTTGTCACTAAAAAATAGTTTAAATTATATTATTTCTAATCAGAACTAAAAGAACAAACAATTTACACCAAAAATTAACCGACATAATTTTTGACATGAAAAGTCGAAAACGAATGAAATTTAGTAGTATAAAACTGATGAAAACAAAAAAATAATATAACGTAACTTAGTTCTTGAAATAAAAATATAATTCATTGATTTTATTCGTTAGTTAAAAATCAAAGTTCAAGTTAAGTTTATAGTTTTTAGTTCATAGGTAGTTATATAAGGTTATAACTTTTTAAGTTTTATAGTTATTAGTGTTATAATTTGGAACACTCAAAGTTACTACTTATACGTTGTATTATAGTTAAGTTTAAAAGTTAAAACGAAATGTTAAATCTCGATCGCGTTTTTGTAATGCCTTGCATAATGGACTCTGCGGTCGATCCGATTCCCGTCGACGCCGGCGACAACAAGGCGACAACTCACACGGCGCGGCTGACCTTCGCCGCGTGCACAATGCGCGAATGAAGGTCGGTGCACTCTGCAGCAGCAGCCTTGTTCATGCTGTTGGTGTAAGATGACGACGACAACGACAACGACAACGACGACGACGACGATGATTATAAACGCCTGCGGGGCTGCGTGTCGTCGAACTTTGACCGTCAAAATCCGCGTGTATGTGCAGTATGAGCACACGCTCCTCGGAATAGAAAAATAATCGTAAATGGAATACGGATTAATATCATTTTTTTAAATTTTTAGCCGTTCGTCACCGACCGTGGAACATATCTTACATCACTGTTCTGACGACTGACACACACACACTTTACAACAAAATGGACTGCCGAGAAATAATAATTACTCTTTTAATAATGTAGTGGCTCAGCAATAATAATAATAATAATAATAATAATAATAATTTATTCAACTCAGGTAGAATACATAAAAACAAAATAACATAAGTAATTCATTAACTGAACTGATTACCCCTTTCTTTAAACATGTTAGTAATGAGAGGGGAGACTTCAGATATTAGTAGTACAAATAATATAACATTAACAACATTTTTTTTAAATGTACGAAAGTAAAATCTAATAATGATAATATGTTTATTCATCCCGTGGAAGGAAGGTTATAGGTTACGAAATGTATTTGAACATTTTTATGTTATACGTTATTCACAATTTAATTATGTTAAAAAAAAAGTATTTAAATTAAGTACTTTCATTAACAGTAATTTATTTTATTGTCCCTTATCTGTCGTCCTTTCGAGGAAAACTGTTACAAACATTGACGCTATCACTTATCGCTGCTGGCGCATCTCGTAATAATAATTATGACGTATAAGGTATTTCAGTCGTAACGCAATTACTGACCAAAAGAATGCAATAACTCAACCAATAACTATTGAAATTTTGAAATTTAAGTTTGTTTTACAACTGTACGCTATCTCGGTCATTAATGATAAAAATAATAACTATTAGGTGTCCACCTCTATTTTCCTCGCAAGCAATAATGCGATTGTTAAAATTCACGATGAATTTTCGCAGACAACTCTACGAAACACCGTCTGAAGTTCTTTAACGGTCCGTGTGTTCAGTGTTGTTCTTGTAAATTTGTGACTACGTTTATCCGTCAAAACTCAGAAGAAATCTCACAGCCATGGTTACATCGCAGAACGAGATCAGCCAATCGGTTGCCCCCCCCTTTTTTTTTAAAAAAAAAAACGAAAATGGCAGGGCAGTTACAGTGAATAAAAAACTTTATATGGACACAATCAATAACTTTTCATAGCCTACTCTGGAAAAAATTAAGTTTGAAAGAATTGATCTGAAGCAAGTATATATGGCAGGCATGTCAAACACGCGGCCTGCGGCTTATTTTTTTGTGGCCCATGGTTAAAAATATTATTGGACAAAAAAAAAAAATATATATATCTATATATTATATATATTTGAATTTATTTGTACCGGTTGTGTTTGTAAAAAATAAAATTGAAATTTACAAATTTTTTTTTTCGTTAATTGGTTATGTGCGGCCCGCGTATTAAAATATTCAATATATTTGGCTCACTTGATACTTTGAGTTTGACCTGCCTGATATATGGTATCAGCAAAATTTGGCTATATACATCTGTCATTGCTCCCGATATACCCTCAGCAGAGATGTCTGTGAAAAACTCAATGTGAATTTTAATGATTGCTTTATTCCTTGTAGGAAATGTGGATGTGGACATTTTACGGATATTATTATTCATTATTAAATTATAGAATAGCATACGATGTATAAAAAAATAAAAATTCTAAAGTCAATAGTTTTTTGCCTGAGTTTATTGTATTTTTAATAAAAACTGAAACACCCTAAACAAACCAAATAACATGAAGTTCTCAATTAAGTAGAAAAAAAAGAAAATAACCCAAAAAATGTGTCACAATTACGTTTATGTTTATACCCTCACAATTCCCATGATTACAAATTAACTTACTTGG
The DNA here is from genome assembly GCA_025469195.1 of Chaitophorus viminalis. NCBI lineage: Eukaryota > Metazoa > Arthropoda > Insecta > Hemiptera > Aphididae > Chaitophorus > Chaitophorus viminalis. The sequence goes on from JAIPRK010001139.1 coordinate 37,837, forward strand.
TTGTATTATTAGTATTATTATTATTGTTTCTTTTCGTAATATATAACGTCATCTACTGGCGCATACTAACCCACACGGAAAAATCAGTCCATGCTGGGGTAAACACATAAAACGGTAGAGCGCGCGTTTAATATGGACCGACAATTAGTCACACAAGTCATGTAAGTGCGTGCAGCGTGGTTCGAAACGATCGCTTTCAAACGGAAAAATGATTTCATAATATTAATAATAATGTTTTAAATTTTGCAAGTGTTATTCAAACAGGATTATGTTTTTCAGTTTTCCTATTAAAATAATGGAAAATAAAAAGTCTCTCTCAAAAACATTTCATTTTCTCAGAGTTGTCAAGGTTATTTCGTCAACCGATATAAAGGGATTTTCCATAAGCAATGTTATTGTACAATATTTTTAGTTTATATTATAGTTGGAATGTACCATGTTCACAATCCGTTATTTCGTTAGAATTGTAAAATGTTCGATTAAAAGTGTTCCTATCACTAATTATTGTCATCAAATATTCAAATATGATACATATTAGAAATTATGAACAGTTTACCCTAGGATTCTTAAATGTAAAGAAGAAAAAAGTGTTTTAAATGTATATGAGTAGGTTAATTTTAATTATTCTACGTACTATTTTTTTTTTATTTCAATACATGTTCAGAATTTCAGAATACTAAACGTTTTATTGAAAAGTTTTCGAATACATATTATTATGATATTATAATAATTCAAACATTTTCTCTACGTATAACATAAAAACGTTCTTTTCTGTAAGCTTGAATTTTTCACATGTGTATAAATATGATCGTTTTCTGTAATGAAACTTAATCCTGTATTTAATTTTTGTATACACAAGGAAATATAATATGTAATCAATTGTTTTAATGTCTACGGTATATGGTATTTTTGAGATATGTAATACATAATGTGAAATATTATGAAATTTGTATAAATTTTATATTATTTTTATTACATTTTTCAACAGTAATGAGGCCGAATACTTTGTTTGATATTCTATTACGTACCAAAATTATTATACGTTTAATAAATTAACAAATTTTCAATTGTTATAATATCTATAATCAGAAAATTTTGTGAAACATAAGTTGTTTAACTGTTTTTGAGAAAATTCAAATTAAAAAAAACTTATTAAGTTTTTGACAAAAAAGTCCTTACACTGTTAAATACTAAAATACTTCTAAAAAGGAATGAAAATTTAATTATATTTTAATATTTTACATAAATATGTTATTTTTTTAAGAATTAAATAACACAATATACATTTTATGTATTAATTATTACCATAAAGGAATATTTTTTGCATCCATATACATAACATTTTAAAACTTTATTTTGTTTACTACATAACAAAACGACAACAGCTCAATAAACTACGTCTGCATTTATTTACACATTTGTTTAGTTGCCCTTAAATATTAATTGTTGTTAAGCTCGTAATACCATATTTCTATACGAGTTCAAAATGTACACAGGTGTCAATGTTTTTAGGGGGTAAAAATTCGTGAAAACCATAAGGTCAAATACTATTATGTGCGTAACCAATGTTCTTTTGGATTCGACGATGATCATACTTTAAGCAGTGCATCAAACCTTCTTAAATTATGTTTAAAATGTCTAAGATTAAATTGTTAATCCTCGCTATAACACTTATAGAACCTCGAGAATGTAATTCAGAACGAGATTATACAGGTAAATGACTATTCATAGATACTATATCAGCATTTATCAACTTTTTACTGTGAAAAAATTAATCTTTTATCACATTTATTATTATAAATTATACTTTATAGATATCTTCATATTCAATGACACATATTCAACATACGAAACAAGAATGAATGAAAAAGGCAAGTCTTATTCGAACTTCATCTAATACGTCAATATATATATATATATATATATAAAATCTTGATTGAAAATAAAAATAAAAATAATTATATATCGACGATATTATAGTTAGTTGTTCAATGTTAATTTGTCAAGTTGGAGTTATAATGACCAAGAAATATCATTATATAAAACCATTATGAAGTACATTATAGTGTACATTATTATTATTATAAAACAATATTAAGCTATGATAGATGGTGAGATTGTATATTGAAACTTCGTAAAATGTAAACCAAACATACGGAACGGTAGAAATGTACAACTCTTGTGAATTATTGATTATATCATTTCACTTTTGAATATTTCGTTATTATTCTCGAATGTTGTTTATATACTAATTAGGTAGTAATTATATATGTTTACATGGCGTGTTATTACATGGCAATTTATATCATACTAAGTTCTATCACTTAAAATTTAAGTAGAATCCTGAAAAACTTATTATCATACTTGTTAATAAGTGTCGTGTAGGTATAAATGTACTTCAGACAGAGAGACGAAGGAATTGCGGAGAACGCTGAATGAGTATTTTAGTGCAAAAACTATGATGAACATAATTATAATATTATGTATGTGTGTGCGTGTATGTTATTTAATGGTCATCTAAAATCATTTTAGGTATATAACATAAAAGCTATGTTAAAACCGGTTGAAACAATTTAAATTTATTGAAAAATATTAATAATAATAATAATAATAATAATAATAATAATAATAATAATTTTATATTCAGGTTTACCACTGTTAGGTGAATCGTATGAAGATTTTGAGCAGAAAAATAAAAGTAATAAAAATGAATTGTTCGAAATGTTATGTTTATTGTATTATTGTGTATTAATTATTAATTTTATTAATATTCATAAATAATTATTATGTAATTACGGAATAAAAGAGAAAATGTATTCCATACTCTCATACCTTCTAATAATACTCTTTCGTGCACTGTACGAAAACAATTAATATTGTACGTTGTGCATAGTAATACCACTGAGTTATAAAAACTATTTAGCTTTAAGTATACTTTGACAGTAGTATACATACTCTATTGATTTGTTGCCGATCGGTAGAAACTTTGGCATTAATGGTTATGATATATATTTTAACATTTAATCGGATCCTAAAAGTATTCTTTAGTATCTATTTTGTTAGATACCTAATTATTAAAAATGCATGGTGTGTTTATAGTTTATAGTTTATATTACAGTTTTTGATTTTTCATTAATATTCCTATTGTGTAGAAGGACTGTAAAAAAATTAAGATAATGTAAATGTCACGTAACGGTTTATATTAGGAAAGCAAATTTGTAATTATTGGTTGAAAATAATATAGGTACAAGTCAAATTCGAAGCTATAAAAAAATGATTTAAAGTTCGAAGTATATTGTGATTGATTTTTCCTTGGCCATTAGTATATTAACATTGAATGGATATTACAAAATGTATAAGGTATTATACATATAATGACATTATATTATATCTACAAACAAACTTGCACTCGAAAGTCGGAATCGTTTTTCGAATGTAATGTAATCGTTTTTTATTTTTTAATCGAGGAGACATAAATTAATGTCATGGTTTATGAATACAACCACCACAATAAAACATCTACCAAGATTTCAACATTTTAAAGACATTACGATATTTTTGAATAAGAAATTTGGTTGTTAGTTTGTTACATAGTTATGAAAGAAAAAAAAAACAAATAAATATTGAAACATAAATTAATTGTACGCAACATGTATTTTAAATTGAATTCCTGTTATTTTAAGATTTTAAACGTAGTGAATACAAAATATTAATGGACAGTAAGTACCTGCAATAACAAGTTGCTTATATGATATTATAGTTTTTTGGTGATTCCAAAATATTTGCTGATGATTTGCTGTCAATGACTTAGTTGTTTTATTTTATAAATAATTAGAACATGTACACGTATAACTTTAGCATAATATATATCCCTAATCGAAAATAATTCGACATTTTATTATTAATCTAATTTGTTTAGGTATCCCTATAATCTATGAAACGCAGGAATCAGTTAAGAAAAGAAATAAATCTACACAGGGTATGTTGTTTGAAATACTTTTATTTCATGCGTTTTATATGCATATTGTACAGACTTCATTGCTACATACGAATCGCGTTCTGAAATAAAATCTTTGATAAGTAGGTATACGAATCGCGTCCCATTTTAGCTAATATGGTGTCATTTAGTTGATTAGTGATCGTACGTACTTTAAATTAGATAATAATTTTAGTATGATGTGGATCGTGTTGTTGTTTCGTGTGATCTTTGTTCAATAAAACTTAAATTCTTAAAACACTATAAAATGATTTCAGTGGTTTTAAGCAACAAAAATAAAACACTGTAAATATGGCAAAATACGAAAGTAGCCAATTAACTTGTATAAATATATTAAGAAGATATCTTGGAAAGGAAAATAATATTTTTACGTTGGGACGCAATGTCTTGTGGACCAGTTCATCATAACGTGTAGTTATCATTCAAAACATTATTTTTTAAATGATAATTATAATCATCTATGAACTGATATTTAAATCATTTATTAATTTAGATCATCATTTAAATTGAATTTAAATTTGATTGTTGTAGGATAATAATGTTTATAGGTTTATTATTTTTTTTTTTATAAAATACAAACATCAAATTTATTAATTTATAACTTTTAAATTAATTTAATGTTATAATTTTGTTCAAATTTGTATAATATCACATTATAGTATACATAATAGTACAATATTTTTTTAGGCTTACAACAATACGAAATAGCTGTATTTGATTATATAAATCAATGTAAGTTATTTTTACTATTAATCATTTGTTTTCTAATAATGCACAACGCACATCCTATGGGTTTTAAAAATATTCGAAAAATATCAAAATGTTCACATTTTAATTATTTTTATCTAAAATTTTAAAATTAATGATTATATTTTGTTAGTGCATATCGAAATCTAATTAAACACAAATTTGTTTCATATTTAAATATTTGAGTCACCATACGTTTTTGAAGTATTAATTATTTTACATAAAATCATAATTTTTCTAAAATAAATAATTAACGGTCGAAACACATAGGTATAGGAATGGGTGAATTCTATAAGGTGGTGAGCATACTAATAGAACTTAATTTCTTAATAAATTAGATTAATCTTTTACTAAAAAAAAAAGAATAGAAAATTATATATTCATTGTATAATAACTAATCATACAACTAAAATTCGTTGAATTACCTGATTTCATAAAAATTAAATTTTCTAACGGTTATAAAACTTTTATTATTGGCGCCAAAGGAAATTTTCTAAAAAATCTTATATCCGTTAAACATGAACATTTCCAGTCATCTATTAATAACCTAGTCCAATAGAATAATGCGTGACAAACGTTTTCGCAATATTTTCTCTGGTTTTGTTTTAAATTTTTTGGAACTCGTTGAGAATTTGAAAGAATGTACTTCCAAGTATCAACAATACAGTATCTTATCGAAAACCTCCTATGATTGTGATTATCAAAACAATCTTTCTGGTTGCAATTATGTACACAAACACAAAAATCACACACTATTATGCTTGGCTATTAAAGCTTTTAAGTTGTAATATAAAAAACGTTCTTAACTGTGTTGACCTTTGGCCTATATTCTAAAAATATATCTATGTCTCTATGCTGTGATCTATATTTTATGAATTATATATTGTAGATTACCCAAAACTGTATGAATCTTATGAAGAATATGAAATAAGAATTGCAGGAAAAGGTAAATTTGTTGAAAAATTTTGAATATAATTTTAAAAATGTAGGTTAATTAGATTAATTATAATTTTTATAGCCATTTGTATCGAAAGCTTTTATCGTAATTATTTATTTTTATATATTTATTTATGTATTTTTCTATAGTAGCGTCAGTAGCTGATTATGAAGATACACCGAATCCATTTTTAGGAGGTACTAAAATTGATTATAGAATGTTGAATCGCATCATTGAAAATAAAAGTGCATGTTTTTTTATTTGATAATTAAAATGTATTATTTATTCTGGGTAGAACGCGCCAAAAAAACTTTGGAACATTTTCACGAAGGTCAAAGTTCAAGGACAAATGAAAATAATAGTAAAATATTTAGTATTTTTTCATATTTCAAATTAAATATTGTTATACAAGTCTGGGTTTTAAATGTCTCTAGGCTTGAATCGTAAATGAATTTATTCTAGTAAAAATCCATTTATTTTAAGCAAACAATGTCCAAAAAGATAAAATCTATGACCTTATCATATATCTTTAGTTTTCTGTATAGCTGTACCTACTCATGAAATATAATACGTTAGACATACGTTTTATTAATAACTTAGTTCATGGTAAAATAAATGTTATTCACCTACTAGATAGGGTTACATTTTATATAGGTACCTAGGATAGGATACCGTGATAAACAGGTTTCCGAAATCAGCACTTGTAAAATAAATTATTTATGTAACGACTCTATCCAAAGAACAATGCGTATTATTAACTCAGGCCCTAATCTCTTAGTCTAACTGAAGAGTAAGATATACTCCGACCACATAACGTTTTGTTTTCAATGTAATACCGATGTATACTTCTGCTATAAATTACTTTTCATTACTTTAATCATATATGATAATATATTAATAAAAACTGTTCCTTATAGAGTTATAGTATTGATTTTTATCTCTAATTGTATTAACATATATGTATTGTCATTGTAAATTAGGGGTGGATCTGAAGCCTAGTTAAGGGGAGGGGGAGGGCAAATAGAAACATTTATGAGTGATATATAGAGTACAATGAATACTTGACCATCATTTAACCAATTTATTGAAAAATAAAGTATTTTCAACATTTGATTTTTTTTTTGCGAACCCTGCGAATCCTTGTCACTACGAAAATAATCATTAATCCATTTCATATTTTTACTCGTTATGCTCGAAGAATTCAACAAATAAACAAATTAAAGTAAAACCAAAAATTGAAATCTTTACAAAAATAACCAAACAGAATTTTTTGTAAAACTACCAACTACAGAAGACACCAACTAAAATACACATTTACACGACGTCGTGATTTTGCCGTTTCAGATTTAGTTATATCTTAATATTTTATTAAAACGTTAAACGTTAAAAAAAACTTAAGCCGTTACAACTTATAAGTGATAATCACGGTACACGGAATATTTCATTGTGTGATAAGCTAGGTGTTGATAACACAAATCTACGTTAGGTTAACGATATAAATAAATGATTAATTAAATCTAAAAATATGGTTTCCAAATATTCCTATACCTCGGCTTATCTGTATATTATAAAATCAATGATTATAGCTCGGTCGTGCGGTCACAACCTTGGTCGGATATAGAACCGTGATCACAACTATTATATTTTATTATCATAATTCATGAAACATCCTACTTATATAAATATATTATACATAAGTTATAGGCATTTATAAAATTATTATATATACATATATATAATATATAGGGGACGATAACCACGTCACCCCCCCCCCCCAAAGATCCGCCCCAGTTGTAAATTGTCGTCAGACGTAGAAGTAAACAATAACAAATAATATAAATAGCAATTAAGTGTATAATCACTGTGTAATTATCATAATTTATATATATTTATTCAACAAGAATTTTTCCTATGTAAAAGAAAAACAAATATTATACTTTTTTATTTTAACCCTTTGAAAAAAAAAATGACTTTTTATGTTTTTTAGCATTTACATTTACTCGTAGCATGTGTAGAGGTTTGAAACGCAGTAAGTTGTATTAACTGCTATAATTCTGTGTAGTAATTTATATTCTTTATCTTTATCCCTAGTAAATAAAATATAATTTTTTTATTCATTTAATTATTTAGATATTTATTATTTTTAAATAAATATTTGTGATTTTATTTTTTTTTAGTTTTTCCAAATGTTGGTGAAAATTATACTGAATATATGTCAAGAATGGAAGAATATGGTATGTTATTTTTAAAATGTAATCATAAAAAATCAATAATTTTTATTAAATTAACTGTTATGAATTAACTACATTAATAATTAGTTAAAAGATTTAAATAATGTGTTAATTATTACTATCGTTATGATCATTACAGGTGTAACAGGACTTTCTTCTAAACAATACCTTTTGTTTCTTACATGTAAGTTGAATACCTGTCATATCTGTAATATTAATAATAAACATAATATGTTGAATTCCTGTTAAAAATAGTTGATAAACATTTTAATTTCATAGGTTTTGATATTTCAAAGTGTGTTAATAGTTTTGGAACGTGCAAATAAGTAACCAATTAATTTCATATTATATCCATATTTTTTTCAGTCATCCCAAAACAACACGAATATTGGTTTGATTACTTAAATAGAATCAGGGAAAAAAAAAAAAGTATGTGATTTTAAAATATATTAAAAGGACCCAAAGCTTGGGATATAGAAGTGTTCTATACAAATGAAACCTTGCCTTAGGGTTATCATTTAGTCGGGTAAACGTTACGCTATCATGATAGAAATATTTTATTACCTATTTTAATTAAATCGCCTATTTATTAGATTGAGGACCTACTTATAATTTAATCATCATTACATTTTATTTTTAATATACACATTATTACAATTTTCAGATAATGAATTGAAAGACTGGAATATAATCTTCACAGTAGAATTTTATACTGGTATAAAACGCTGTAAGTTTTGTTTTAGCAATTTAATCACTTAAATTAATTAAATAATAATAATAACTTTTTCGGTTAGTAATTTCATCTCAAAATATGAAAACCATATCTATATTGTAAATTGTCAATTTCAATTTTAATAAATCAATCAAAAAATTTTTCAATACCTGATGAGTTAATTTAAGTTTTAAATAGTTAGTACTTTATAATATTTAAGTCCAAAATACCACATCCAATAATCCATTTCTTGGATTATTAATCTTACATTTTTTCAATTGATAACTTTATAAGCCACACATGTATTAATGATTCATAAAAGTTATTTGATTTTCATTGGTTTTTTTTATAGGTTCTTAATAAAAATTAAATCATAATTTTTTTCTAGAACTATCACAAAATGTATCCCTTAATATAGATTGTTAATAGAATTTTTTCGAATATAACTATGATCACAGGAATATCATGATTTGACTGAGCTAAAATAAATAGATTAACATAAAAATTATCAAATATGTCTTTTCATCATATAATATTATGTTATTGTAAGAAAATTTTACTAATTTTGTTCATTTTTATAGTGATTCCACAACTTGGTGAGACTTATAACGAATATTCGAATAGAATGACTGAACTGGGTGAGATTTTACCGTAATTTAATATTTCTTCAAAAGTATTTAGGTAATATTGTTTTCATAAGACAAAATTTAAATCTTTATAATATATACTATGATTTTTACATTCTACTATACAAGCACAATCGTAAAAATCAAATCAAATGTTATAATTAATGTAGATTTTTGTTAATCGTGAATAACTGAATTTTAATACAACTAGGCAGCTTACTAAAATATATTTCCAAGAAATATCAATATATTATTACATTAAAATTTCATAACTTTTGAAATTTTTATAAAAATTACGTTTTATACTAAACTTAAAAATTATTATTTAAGTCAGAAGAATGATAATAGATTACACTAATATTCTTTAGAATCACGTACTTTTATTGGAATTCAATGGTATAACTGTAAAAGTAAAGTTTAATATTAAATGTAGGCATATGTACTTATTCTGTTCTATTTTTATTCAAAAATTTTACATATTTTATATATTTTTATAAAAACAGTAAATTTGGATTTATAATGTTAAATATTTCACTTTTAGATCTGAGTACAATGACCTTGGGCTCTTTCAATGAATTCCAAAAGTGTAAGATTTTTTCATTTTGTTGAATTTAGAGTTATAAGTTAAATCGTAGAATTTAGGGTGATTTTTTGTTAGAAGAAAATTGTAGAAAACAATAATCAACAAAGATAAAAATTTCATAGTATAACGATATAATTTGATTTATATCTTATATTCTATGAAAACCCCATTTGATAAATAGAAAACATAAATACTTGTCTGAAACACTATTATTGATCATTTCATAGATAATATCAATCACATTTTAGATTCTGAACAGAGTGATGGAATCTATTAATTTTACAATGATGTGTATTTTTTATTTTTTTTTTTTTGTGTCTGAGGACACCTTTTTTGGTAGTAAAAATGCTTCGATTTTCTTAAACAGCAACTTTTCTGAAAGGAAAGTGAATGTAAATAGTACTTAGGCGAGTTAAAAATGCAAATTTTTTAATACTTTTTAAAAAAATCGAAAAAAACACAAGAAAAATTACGAAAAAATGGGAAATGTTACGCAAAATCACGTTTTTACAAAATACTTTTTTCTTAAATGCTCCTACTCAAAAATGAAAAACCGTAACAACTTGAAAGCTTCACCAAATTTTTATATTGGCGTTCTCTATACATGATAAAATTTTCAAAGTATTTTGACATATTTTGACTTATTTATATACAATTAAAATTTTCGATTTTTGTAAGTTTTTTTTTTAAAAGTATCTATAAATTTTAATTGGCTGACCGAAAACTCTTGAAAATTTAATGGAAGGTTTATAATAAGTTAAACTTATCGTAACTAAAAAATATCGGAGATCGTTTACCTCAAATTTTTTTTATAAACCCATGAAATTCAAATTTGTATAAAATATTTTAAAATCGCGATGATATGCAAGTTATTTTGTAGTTGAAAATTCATAAAATTTTTCTGTTTATACTTAAGGTTCAAAATTTTAACACTAGGTTGTCCATAAGCTAATCTTCAAAAATATATGAAAAAAGTTCTACCGGACTTAAAGGCAAACATTTTATGACTCTTTGAAATTTAAATTTTTACGAAATTGCATACTATTACATTATATTTCAATTTAAATATTAAATACTACATTATTATATACCCATTTTAGACAAACATATTAACTCCATTCAAAATCGTTATTCGTATACAATGATATAGGTATCATTGCATTCAAATTTAACAAATCCATTGTAATAATGACCTATCCTATAGGCTATAAACGAGGTGCACTCCACCCCCAACTGTACAGCAGAGCGAGGCTTATCCGTTTTTTTTTCTGTATCTGTTTTCAAGATTTTGACCAGAAGGATTGCTCCGATATACAACTGATACTTTTCTGATAGAAATTCGGTCTTGTTAATACTCTGAAGGAGGTGATTTTTTAAATTTTCAATAGTATTACAATTAACCAAATCCAAATATATTATATTATTTACCTGTATTTAAAATTAAAATACTAACCAAATAGTTATACAATAAATTATGGCCATCAGGATAATAAATGATTTTATGGTACACTGTTTTTATAAACATAGTTTAAAGTAATTAAAATTTTATTATTATCAGTTTATCCTCAACTATATGAAGATTTTAACGAGTACACTGCTAGAAATAAAGAAGCTAGTAAGTAACTAAAATATAATTCACTTACCCTTGACATTTCATTTTTACTATATGCTCAGTTTTTAATAATTACCTATTAATATTTTATGATATAGATTATTTGAATCATAATTGTGAGTATATTTAAATCAGAATGATAATTGTTAAAAAACAAGTATTTGACAAATGAATGAATTTTTTATTATTAAAATAGAATATTTTTCCATTTTTCTTTCTTATTTTCTTTTTTTAATATTCTGTTTTTTTAAGGGGGAATGAACACTGGAAACTGTGGTTATTAGCCCTCCATGTGGAATTTTTCGTAATTTGTATTTGATAAAAAGTAACCATAGTTATGTAGGTAATTAAGCACTTGGGTATATAGTGTAGGCGTGGACAAAGTCATTAGAGTTGTGTAGTCACCCATCCGGTAGGCAACCACAGCACTGTAGTATGGCAAACTTTTCCGCTGAATTATGCCACTTTTTATTTTCATGGAAATAATTAGCAAAAATTTATTAAAATATGAAGATTTAAAGTAGACGTCTAGAATCAATTATACAAATATTTTAAACAAAAATAGGTCTAATATTCGTAGGAAACTAAAAACTAATGAATTATTCATTTGTAAAATTGATATTATTACTTTGGAGTGCCATTGTAAACTTCATAATCCATTTTTTTTTTTTTTTAATGTTATGTATAATAATATGTTGTCTCAAAAGTGCACGCGTACTTGTAGATAATAAAGTATGATACAATTTTTACTGTATTATGCAATAATAATCTACTATTTGTATTGTTCATAATATGAATTCTGGACGATTGTCTATTAAAATAGTTTTAATAACAGTGAATGATCTTAAACTGCCTTTACAGAGGGCCGTAATGAATGTTGATGTATTACACTTGAATACTACTACTTAAAATACTTTTACTAAGATAGTTTGAACTAGGCCTTAGTCTTAATTCATACATTTTTTTTCCCTTACAACCTGTTAAGTCCATTAATCGCTATGCCGGAAACTAATCAAACGTTACTCCATTATTAGATTTATATATCCTGGATAATGAATCGTTCTCTAGATTAAAAATGAGTATGTACAATGGTTTATATTAATAATTTAAATAAATCAATCGTAAATTAAGTAAATTTACATAAAACGATAGCAAATATGTATGTTATATATAATATATTGATATTATATTATCATGCATATTATACAATGTACACTATACATAGATATTATATAAAATATGATATATTAAAATTATTACTCGGTTTTTCTCAGGAATACCTTTGCTGTTTGAAAATCTAGAAGACTACATCATTCGATTGAATATAAATAGTAAGTATTTATGTTTTTTACTATGATAACAATTTTAATAATAATAATAAAAATAATATTTTTATTCAATTAAACTTAGGCAGACTGCATAAATACAAATTAAATTAAAAGACAATATGAATTGAGCTGATTACCCTTCTCCTTAAGTATGCTTGTGATGGGAGAAAGATCTAATAATAAAAGATTTTTGTACAATTTTTATATTTTTATTATAATACGTGATATTAACAAATAGGATATGTTCAAATAATTGACGTTTGAGCGACTATTTTGAGACTTAGCTGATACAACACTAAATCCGTCTTATATTTTACTTGAAAAATCGGCCTAACAATTAATTATCATCAAATATAATTTCATAAACAACCAAGTCTAAAAATAAATTTCATATTTTAAACTATGATTAATATTAGTCTAATAAAAACATACAAATATATAAATTACTAAGCATATAGGTAGTCTTTAGCTTTATTAAATAATAATATATTTTTAAAAATCTACTACAGCTGACGATTTACGTCAAAATCAAGAATTTTATAATGCACGACGCAGTAAATATATTCAATTCTTTATTTAGTCATACGATTAAAATTTATCAAAATTTGTATTTATATAATTAAATTATTTAATAAACTTATGTTAAAAAATTAGCTGTTTATCGTATTAATAGTAATACTAATTATTATTTTTTCAGTCCACCCAAAACTATCGGAATCATATGCTGATTACTGTAATAGAATTAAAGACCTTGGTAAGTAATTAAAATTATATTGAATTTAAATAAATATTATATAAATATAATTTAGTTAGTTGCCGATATTTCATTGATACTAAAGAATATATTTAAAGTTGGGTTAAAACTTTTACTAACGCTGTCTACTAGAGCGATTAAACAACTTTTAAACAACGTATTATTTCAAGTTCTAAAATTGTATATAATTTACAACGTTAAACTTCAATTCAACAATTTTATTAATGAAATATGTGATTTATTCGTCAGTTGTATGGTATTGTTAGGTTCTTATGGTTTTATGATCATTTTATAGAATATATATGGTTAGAAGTCCATTTGATTATATTTTAAATGTGTACCTATTTTAAACAACAAATACTTTCAGGTTTAGACATATTATTGGAAAACAAATATTTTTTGAAATTTAAAACGAGTAAGTTAATCGTAATACTTTTAAAAAAAATGTTTGTTCCTTATCAGCAATTTATTTGTTTTACTTACTTTTTAGTTTTTAATACAGATCTATTTATCGTCGTTATAATTTTCCCTGAAAATAATATATTGATATTTGAGGTTGCATATATTCAAGTCATGTATTTGAAATTCTACGTAAATGATAAATTTTTAATTAAGAATATCTTAAAAATACTGAAAGGCTTTGATAATTTTCGATATTATTATAATATCTATATATAATTTTGTTCTGAGGACCATATACATTTTTAATTATTCTTTTTGTTTTGTCAAAACGATAATTGAAGTAGATAAAACTCATTCTACATGGTATTTAATTGTTATTGATTTTTTTATAATACCTAGAAACTAGTCAATTATTTTCAATATGCCTAGGTCACTATACTACTAAAAGTATACGGTCGTGTTATTTACGATTGACCCAGTTCGGTTTCCGTTAAAAAATCCTATCCGTTTTCGGTTTGCCGTCAGAAAATATCACAAAAAAAAATGTATTTAATTATTTTTACATGTATTTTGCAATTGACCTCACCTCCTTACCACAACGTTGAACCAGTAGGTTAACATTACGAAACCACCATATGATAATTTTCTGCACAGTGCAACTGCCGGCTGAATGGCCTGACTACATATATATATATATATATATATATATAAACTTGCTACCAAGGTCATGTAGTTGTATCAGTTAGCAATATGAATGAAATGTTGTAAGAATATCCCTAACAATAGTTCATTGAATACATACATATTTAAATATCATGTCTGATTGCATGTTTTATGTATGCTTTAAAAATATATAATAATTGTGCTGTCATTAATTTTAGGTTATCCACAAATAGATTACATATTTGAAAAGTCGACTATAAATTGTGAGTTTTTCGTATACTACTGTTGCTATTTATTTATTACTACAGTTGCTACATCTCGAATTTGAAATGAGAGTATAAAATAGTCATGGGTTTTTATATGCCTGATAATTGGTATCTGCTTTATGTTTCCATGGATGATGGATCTAACATTAAATTGTATCAATAGTTTCAACCTAATGTGGTTTTAATTTCCGCTCCAAAATATCAATTAATGTCACATATTTTTTGAAAAAAAATCATAAATGTATCTTAATTTCTATAATCATTTTCGAGGATCAATAGACAATACTATAATACAGTACAATTATTATAAACGAAATTGTTAAAGGTTTTAGCAAAATAAAAACAATATAACTTGCTGCTTACATTGAATATTAAACGTAACGCACCAAAACTACAACTATTTAGTCTTTTTTTTGGCTTGATAAAATAAAAGTAGGTAGTTATTTTCATATTTCACGTAACACTAAAACAATAAAAGTAAAATTTTTATTTAAATCTTTTTATTGTCATTCATAACGTGATGGAATCAGATGTCGACGATACAGAATTTGAACAGAAGACAGGCTTATTTTTGGATGAGAATAAATTTGAAGAATTAAAAGCTAGTAAGTCACTAGTTTTTATATAAATAAATTTAATACAAAAATTGTAAAGCACAATTATAGAACATGTTGTATAATGTTGGTATAATGTGATTATTCTTTTTGGTTTTTCTTATTGCTTAAGGACTAAGATCCATTAAATTAAACTAATTTATATTGTATTTTAATACTCATCATTGGATTTTAAAGTAAAAATACTTAAAAATAAAATAAACAAAATTATAAATATATATTACATTATGTATGTAGACTGTAAATATAATTTACACAATTACATATATCACAAAGCAAATTTTTCGAATTTTTGATAATCGTCGTATAATCGATAAAAAGCGGCTACAATCCAGTCACATATCACTATCTATACTTACAACCATTATCTATGGGCATATGAAATAATTATATACAAAAATTCTATTCAGAATTAGCATTGACAATCGATATTATATCATATAATATGCAATTACGTATTTAGGAATGCCACTTCCATTTGGAGTTTATCCATACTACAAGGATAAAATGTTAAGACAAAGTGAGTAAATACATACATAATTTGTTTTTTGTTTCTTTTTAGATAAATATGTAATATTTTCAAAATAGAATGCATACACTCATTATTTCTTTTATAATTATTAAATTATTATAATGTGCTTTTAAAATTAGTTTTAATGATAATACGTACAGTGTAGCTATTAGTTAAAGCGTATTATATACAAGTAGAACACAAATATTAAACATAGGTATATATTTATGTTGGTATATTAGTCTTCATTTGAAAATATTGTATCGGACAGTTAACTCTGTTGTAATGAATTAACTAAAACTTAAACAATGAATTATTATTGAGTAAATAAAATTAGTGTGCTTAGTAAATTATAAAGCTTAGTGATACATACGAACCCAAAATAAAATAATAAATGTCTAAACTTGTTCAAATATGTTTTTTTCCCAGAGATTAAACCATTAGAAGAAGACAATTTTGAAGATTTTAAAAAAGGTAATTAAATTTCTCAATGTTATATTCATATATTATATTCATTTTTGTAAAGAAAATATTTCATATTTTATCGCTTTGAAATATAAAAAATACAAAGAAACCAAATTATAAAGGTACTTAAAATTTAACAAAAAAATTTTCATTGATTGCTTGAGACAACGGTGTATGCAGCTCCATTTTTTTAACAGTTCTATTTATCAATATTTGCAAACTAAAATCATGGATTTATTTTTATCTTTCAGTTTTTATCAGACAATCGGAAAAATATGAAGATTACACTATCAGGATGAAATTAATTGGTAATTATTTACTCAAAACTATTTAAAAAATGTATTGGTCGTATAGGTTCTATAAACTATAATTAAATAATATTATAAAACCCACATTTAAAATAGAATATCAATTATTTAAAGGAATAAAAAACAAAAAAAAAACCGGATGGGGCTCAGTCTGCTATACAGTAGGGGGTGGAGTGGACTTCGTTCATAGGGTAGGTTATTATAATGGGTGTATTAAATATTTATTTCTGAATGCAGTGCTAGGTATTACTGCACACAAAAAACGATTCATTATGAACGGAGATGATTTGTTATTCTAGAATAGGTACCTACATATAATATTATATTCTGCTTTTTTAAAATTTAAATATTATGTCAATATTTGCTCTTCAAATACTAATAAAAAATAATTGTGCTACTTTATTTTGATAATTTTTGAAATACAGTAAGAATAACTACTGTGAAATATTCTATTAAATTTTCAATTATTTTATCCCAACAAAATTTTCTCATCAACAATTATAAAAAAAAAAAAATTAAAAATCGAATATTTCAAATGCCTATAACTTACTTAAAAATTAGTATCTTATATTGAAAAAAAATTACCTAAAGAAAATTCCAATCTAAACAACTATTAAAAATTTCGAGTTTCTACGATTTATAATTTTTGAAAAATAACAAATATCGTTTGAGATCAAATATCGTTTAAATCGTTTGAGAATAAATCGTAGATTTATGCGATTTCATAAAAATTTAAGTTTTAAACTGTTATAAACATTTTTCCTGAATGTTAGGTAGAAATTTTTTTATAGTATTTTGAAGAGTAACTTACGGATAACCTTGTGATAAAACTTTGAACCTTAAGGATGAATACATAAATTTTATGAATTTTTAACTACAAAATAACTTGTAAATTATCGCGATTTTGACATATTTCATACAAATTTGAACTTTATGGACTTATAAAAAAAAAATTATTTGAAATTATTTAAAATATTTTTAGTTGCAATATGTATTAATTATAATAAACATTGTATTAAATTTTCAGGAGTTTTTGGACTGTCAAATTTTTTTATCAATATTTTTTTAAAAAAAAAAAACTTAGAAAAATCAAAAATATAAATTGTCAATAAATAGGTTAAAGAGAGTCAAAATATAGAAAATGCTAAAATAAAAATTTCGTGAAAATTTCAAGTTGTTGCAGTTTTTCGTATTTGAGTTAGATCATTTAAAAAAATGTATTTTGTCTAAATGTGGTTTTGCGTAAAAACTCCTGTTTTTCTGTAATATTTTTTTGATTTTTGCTGATGCTTTTGAAAAGTATTGAAAATGTTTAATTTTTGACATGCCCAAGTACCATCTAAATTTATTTTCCTTTCATAAAAAGTGTTAATAAGAAAAACGAAGCTTGTTACTGATCTAAATCGTGATGTCAGAAACAAAAATAAAAAATAAATATAAAAAGAACACTTCATTGAAAAACCAGTAGATTTCATCACTCTATTCAGAATTTAAAACGGAAACAAATTTCTTATTAAATTTTATTTTCTTCTTCGAGTTAAATGTAAATTTTCGAATTGTTTATTTAACTCATGTTATTTATTTTATATTATAACTGATGTTCTCGTTAAGAGAAAAAGTTTAGTTTATAAAAACACTAAATTATGATATTTTTTGGTAGGTAAAATTTAATATTTTATTAAAAAATATTCTAAAATGAGTGTTACAAATAGAAAATCTTTTTAGCTCACTCCTATATTTATTGTATTACTAGACACTATAAAATAACATTATTTACTTTTATAAATTATATAATTTATAATTATAGGTATAAGGCCGATGAGTAATATAACAGTAATTTTATTTAAACAAAGCAAGTATTTATTAACTATTCAATAAATTATGGTAATTATATGTTCATACTTTGGTAAAAATCTTATACTTTTGTCTGATTAAAAAAAAAAAAACCGGATGGGCCTCACTCTGCTGTACAGTTGAGGGTGGAGTGCACCTCGTTTATAGGATATAGGTCATTATTACAATGAATTTGTTAAATTTGAATACAATGATAGGTATCATTGTATACGAATAACGATTCTGAACGGAGTTATATGTTGGTCTAAAATGGGAATATAATAATATAGTATTTTATATTTAAATTGAAATATAATGCAATAGTATGTAATTTCGTAAAAATTTAAATTTCAAACAGTCATAAAATTTTTTTCTTTATTTTTTTTACATATTTTTGAAGATTAGCTTATAGATAACCTAGTGTTAAAATTTTGATTCTTAAGTATAAACCAAAAAATAACTTGCAAATTATCGTGATTTTGACACATTTTATATAAATTTAAAATTTATAGGCTTATAAAAAAATGTGAGTAAAACGATCCACAATATTTTCTAGTTACGATAAGTATAACTTATAATAAGCATTGTATTAAATTTTCAAGAGTTTTTGGACAGTCAAATTAATATTATAGATATTTCAAAAAAAAAACTTACAAAAATCGAAAATTTAAATTGTCTACAAATAAGTCAAAATATGTCAAAATACTTTGAAAACTTAACCACCTATAGATAACATCGATATAAACATTTGGTTAAAATTTCATATTTTTGCCTTATTTGGTTTTTGAGAAAGAGCAAATTTAAAAAACCGATATCATTTGTCAGTCTAGAATATTATACATTATATTATATTTTACATATAATTTTATGTCAATATTTGCTGTTCAAACGATTGTAAAAAAAAAATTGTGCCTATGGATTTTAATAATTTTTGAATGACAATAATAACTTCTTCTGTGGAATCTTCTACTAAGTTTTCAAGTTTTTTTTGTAGGTCAATTTTTTTTTGTCAATGGTTATAAAAAAAATGTAAAAAATTCAAATATTTCAAATGCCTATAAGTAGCTTAAAAATCATTATAATATTTTGAAAAAAATATGACATAAAGGAAATGCTAATATTAACAGCTGATAAAAATTTCAAGTTTCTGCGACTGATATTTTTTGAATTATAACAAATATTTAAAATCGTTTGAGGATAAATCGCTATTTTATGCAATATTTCGTAAACATTTTAATTTCAAACAGTCATAAAGTTTTTCCTCAAAGACATTTACATGTCACCAATTTGCTTATCCTTAAACTTGTCGGATTTTCAGGTCCTACTGTATGCTGATGACATTGTGCTATTTTCTTCCAATAAATCTCTAGAAATATCCGCCTTTACTTTAAAGAAAGCCTTAAAACAATTTTTCATCTCCTTAACTACACCTTTTTTTACTATTGCCCCAGAGAAGAGCCACTTTATGATATTTACTCGTAGATAACTATTAGCACATCTCAATATCATTCTCAATAATCAAATTATACAGCCATCGTCAACTGTCACTTACCTAGGCCTTAAACTCGATCCTAAACTTAGATTGGGTCCCACACTTCCAATACTTAAAAGGCGTAATCTCTCGTTGGTCCAACTTTCTCTGTGTCATAGCCGGCACTCACTGAGGCTCGCACCCTTCTTGCCTCCTTAAAATTTTTAATTCTTTGATCAGGTCCAAAGCGTATTATGGTTTGTTTCTTTATTCATCCACTTCTCACTCACATAGGAAAAAGCTTAACTCCATTCTGTCATCGTGCCTCCGCACCACAGTGGGTGCTTCAAGTTTCTTTCCTTTAGCAAGTCTAGAGGTGGAATGTGCCTGCCCTCCAATCGAACTTAGAAGTCGACGATTGGCTGGAAAATTTTTACTCAAAACATTATCTTCTCCTATTTAGTCGCTTTTCCATATGTTTGTTTCTTTTAAGTCTTCTTGGTCGTACGTTTCTAAAATACTCCTTATCCTTACCTCTGCCGCCTTCTCATTCTCCGGTTTTTCACCACTTATTTATCGCTCCAGCCTCCGGCTACAAATTTATGATACACCTTACACTGCACTCTCGTTTTTTCCTGAAGTAACTGTTTCTCCCAACTTTCTCTGCTATTCTCCAAAAGAACTACCACGTCTTCCTCAAACCCTGGTTGATTCTTTGTTTAATGATTATATGTCTTATAATTTTCCCAGATCTGTTCAAATTTTTACTGATGGCTTTGAATCTTCTAACTCAGCAGGCTTCTTCTTCTTCACCCCTCGCTAAATTTATCATTTTCTGATAAACTACATCCCCAGACATCATCATTCTCTGCGGAATATTATGCTATAATTAGCGCTCTGCAATTCATTTTCACACTAGAATACAGTTCTTTTCTTTTCTAATCCGATTCTCATGTTTTTTTGCTATATCTTCTGATTTGTTCTTATCTTCTGTGTCTCCTCTTGTTCTCATCATTAAATTTTTAGAATATCGTCTCAGTCTTACTGATAAAATAGTTAAGTTCTTCTGGATCCATAGCCATGTCGGTATAGCCGGCAATGAGTTTCTCAACAAAATCCCTCACTAATTTTTCTTCTTATAAAACACCTGCTTCAGACTTCCTTTCTATCCACCGCAAACTATTGCGCAATGCCTGGCAAACTAAATGGAACTTTTTACCACCTAACTATGCTGTATGGCATAGACATATAGCTTTCTCTATCCCCAAACACCCATGGTTTAAAGACGTTGAGATTTCTAGGCAGCTAATTGTTTCCTACACTCGGCTTCGAATCGGTCATAGTTTACTTCCTCACCATGCTTCTAAACTTAACCTAAACTCTTCCCCTCTGTGTACACTACATTTTGATGAATCGATATGTGATTTTGATCACATTCTTTTCAATTCCCTCCTCTCACTACCAGTAGACAACTTCTTTTTTTCTTTCTTTCTTCTTTTGGCTATTTTTCTCCAGATTCTAAACTTCTTATCAACTCTCAATGCATTCCAATCATCCATTCTCATATTCGATTCATTCATACTGCTGGTTTTCTTATTTAAAATTAATTATATTGTTCTTTACTGATTGTTAATTTTTCTTTCTTTTCTTTTCTTTTTAGTTTGTTTTAAACACTTCTTTATTTTTATTTTATTATAATCGCTTTGCTGAAATTATTTTAATAAAAGGCAAATTAAATTAAAAAAAAAAGTCTGTTAAAATTTTTTTAAAGATTTTTGTAGAGTAGCTTATGGATAACCTAGTGTTAAAATTTTGTATGAAATAAAATTTTAAAATTTAAAGTAAAATTAAAATTTAAAAATTTAAAAATTTAAGTATGATTTAAAATTTTAAGTATGAACAAAATAAATTTTATGAATTTTTATCTACAAAATAACTTGCAAATTATCGTGATTTTGACATATTTAATACAAATTTGAGCTTTATGGGCTTATAAAAAAAATTTGAGTGAAACCATCTCCGATATTTTTTAGTTACAATTAGTATTACTTATATTTAATCCTTTAATTCATTTTCAAGAGTTTTTGAATAGCCAAAAAAATTTTATAGATATTTTAAAAAAAAAAAACATACAAAAATCGAAAATTTGAATTGTCTATAAATAAGTCAAAATATGTCAAAATACTTTTAAAATTCAACCATGTATAGAAAAAGCTAAT
Source organism: Chaitophorus viminalis (assembly GCA_025469195.1). Classification (NCBI taxonomy): domain Eukaryota; kingdom Metazoa; phylum Arthropoda; class Insecta; order Hemiptera; family Aphididae; genus Chaitophorus; species Chaitophorus viminalis. Next base: position 60,116 of record JAIPRK010001139.1, read on the forward strand.
ATAAATATTTGGTGAAAATTTGAAGTGTTTGCGATTTTTCATTTTTGAGTTGGAGCATTTAAGAAAAAAGTATTTTGTAAAAATGTAATTTTGTGTAAAATTTCCCATTTTTTTGTAATTTTTTTTGCGTTTATTTCGATTTTTTTAAAAAGTATTTAAAAAGTTTCTGTTTAAGAAAATCGAAGCATTTTTACTGCCAAAAAAGGTGTCGTCAGACACAAAAAAAAAAAAAATAAAAAAATAAAAAAATAAAACACTAATCATTGAAGATCAATAGTTTCCATCACTCCGTTCAGAATCTAATAAGAATCTATTGATTTATATTGATTTGATTTTATCAAAATAAAGCAAAAACAAGGATTTTAATAATTAAATTAATTTTTATTAATTTTTTGTAAATCTTTTTAATAAAACTGCACCATAATAAGTTATATCACAATTCATGTTTATTTACCAAGATTTATGCTTGGTATTTTCCCACCATTTTATTCCCAAATTTAATTTTTGAATTAAACACTTGTATTTGATTATCAATATATTATCTATTATAATTAAAATAAATATTTATATTTAGCCGTTCCCAGAGAATGGATAGAATCCTATGATGCATATAAAAATGAAGAATATTATTTTAATAGTTAGTAATATTTATATTTATCTTATATTATTAACATATATGTATATTATAAATTACATATAAAAGATTCCTAACTTATAATACTGGCATTATATATTATAAATATATTTTTATAAAATATAGTTTATTGTATTAACAAATCTCTTAATTATTATATATAAGTCCAAAAATCGATATACCATACCTGATTTAATAACAATTACTGTTATAGTTTCAAAAATAATCTTATTTGACGAAATAGAGCACTCAATATTTAAACAAAGTAAGTTATGGATTTAATTATAAAATTGTCTTACCATTGCTATAAAAAATTTATGTATGATGATAGTTTTTAAAATTCTGTTATTTATGATATAAATTATGAGAATTTATTAAAACTATTATCATTCATTTTTAATAAAATTACGACAAAATGCTGTTCATTTATAAATCAACAATTTATTATTTTGTATACCTTTTAAACTTTATTTTAGTTGCTCCCATGCCATTTGAATGTTATTCTACTTATACAAGCCGAGTGAAAAATAAGCTTTTAATAGAAGTCAACAATTATGAAAAATATAATGAATGTATGTATATTATATATTATATTGTATTTAACTTTTTTACTGCCTAATTAATAATTAACTTAATTATCCTTAATTAACTGTCATGGTGAATATTTTATTAGATGAAATGCCAATATTAGAACATTAGAAACGAATGAATAAGCTTTTTTTATTAAATGAGATATTTCTAAAATATAGCATAGTCTATTATGTTTATAATTTAACATTATCTGATACATTATAATAAAATGGTAGTAGCAAATTAATAAAGTATTAAATAGGTATAATGTATTTCTCTCTCTTTCTTTTTGGGTAGTAAATTTAAGGTTAATCTTGCAGTTTCCCATAAGCTCTTCATAATCACTTCCAATTTATCAATTTCCATTGCTCTTTTGGAAAAAAAAACATCCTGTTTAAGATCGGGTATCACACATCAGTTTATATTTTTAAACATGCATAGTAGTTGAGCCAGATTCCTTAATAACGTAGGTTTATCTTTTAACCAGTACAAATTTTATTAAAATATTTAGAAAATCGTAAAATATCTATAAAATGTTAATATAAGCACTCAATAAATATTTCAAGCTGTTAAGAAAACCAGAAAACAAATAACTAATATTGTAATCAGTTTTGTAATTTTTACACTATTTCTCATTTATTTAGAAAATTGTTGAGAAATTAAAAAATGACCTAAATCAAAGTATCAACAAAACAAAATTTCCTATCAGAAAATGATTGGTTTGGATTTAGCAATCATTAACAATCATTTATCAAAATCATGTACAAAGATACAGAAAAAATAAAATAAAAGCACACATAATTTAAATACATTAATAAATACTTTACCTATATCTAAATATATGCGTTCTACATAAGACGAACGAATGACAGTACAGTATGATAAAGTTAATAATAAATAACTGTATGATATATTTTAATAATGTAATCATATTGAATTACTTCAATTTAATTATTTAGATAGAACACCATTAAATGAAGAGGAATTTAGGGATTTAAAATTGAGTAAGATACTTTGCAAATATAATAATATAATCATCCGACCGGAGTGTAATATTTCGTTCAAATATTTATAATTAAAGTTTTTAAACATTTATTTGATAAATATAAATATAAAATTATAAATTATAATATATAAGTATATAGTAAATTGATTCTAATAAAAATATTGTATACAACTGGATAACTGGAACCTACCTATGAGATAGTAATAATAGTATCCAAATCTTAAAATATGTTGATAGTTGATATTATTTATCACAATAAGAAATTTTAATAACAAATTTGAACAAAAATTGTGAAATATATTGTTTCCTCACATAAAGTATAAAATAAAAAACTTAATATTCGACTATATGCCCCTCGATTAATCCTCAGATCAAAGATATCAATATAAAAAAATAAAAAAATACAAGGTTTATAAGACTTATGATTGAGCTTATGCAATTCAATCTAGATTTGAGATTGTGCCTAACCCTCGCCAGTCGGTACTATATATAAGCGTTGCAATCAATAGCCCTCCGTTTATTTGTACACTTCTTATTGATTTCAAAATTGAAACCGTCAGTCAATTGACCACCAAAAACACTATTTGAGATTTCACAGAATGCATTTTTTAATTATAAAATATTTCAAAAATCATCAATACACCCCAACCATTTAATTCTCTAACTTTTATGTAAAACTTTCCCTGGCAACCTATTAGGCCACCTCAGACATAGTTGGTACAAAGTAGACATAGTAGACATCTATACAGTAATTATTTTACTTAAAAAATGTACATACATCTCATTTACCTATTGTGCAGCATATATTATGCATAGATTGTAGATTTTTAAATTAATAAATATATATATATAATTTCATGTTTCAAATCAAAGAATGATCATCCATTATTAATATACGAGAATTTGTTCTATTTTTACCACCATCATTGTTATTAAAGTTTCATTTTACTTTTTCTAGACCATGTTCAAAAAACAAAGTACTTTAATTTTACATACCATTAAAAAATTTTAAAATAAAACTAAGAATATTTAACGATGTTGAAATAGCTAAACATTTACCTACTGTTTGTAAATATTGATATTTTATTTGATTTTTTTCGTTAGAAAATAGAGCGGGAATAGTTTATCGCAATATTATTCTCTCAGCCCCAATGGATAATTTTTTCGTCCCCAATAGTTTTGCTAGGAATTATACTTGAAATTGGAATGATTATAAAACATATTTTTACCAAGTCATTTTAATTGTTGTATTCGATTAAAGCAAATTATAGAGAGGTTAAGATGATTAAATATTGTATTAAAACATGACATGGCCATATCCAGCTTTCATTTTGGGGGGGGGAGTTTCATTTTAATATAAAACTATAACGTCATTTTCAAGAATCTGAATTAAACATAACCATATCGTTATTGTAGGTACAAATACAAATTTACTTTATTAATTATTGTTCAAAATACATCAGTTTTATTTTTATTTATACTGTATTTATTTAACAAAAATAATTTATAAAATTTACAACAAACCAAAGTTTGATTTTAAAGCAACATCATTTTTCTTAACTGTTTTGCAAACCGATTTAGCACCTCTTCTGGGTCAACATTTATTTCCTTATGAATTGTCATTAATGCTAATTCGTGAGACGAGTTTCACCAGTCGAGTTCCTAATATACGTTTTCAATCTTTTTAAAGAAGAAAATGTTTTTTCTGGTGTCGCTGTTGACATAGGTATAGTTGCTAAGACTTGCAGAAGTTTCCATATGTTGGGAAACAAAATTATGTTACAATTATCAAGCCCTGCAATTGCCATATTAGGGCGTGACTCTTCTTTAAGCCACTTTAATTTCCATATTGAAAATTCAGCTTTGAAAACAGTAGGTTCTGTCAATATCTGGGAATAAAACTGTACACATTCGTTTATTTCTTCTTTGGAATATATACATTTACTCGGAATAATTTATTGTAATGAACGTACTAATGATTTATGTTTCTGAAATTTATCAAAAAGCTGTGTTCTTATATGGTCAAGAAATAGCAAAAATATATTAAGTTTGTAATACTCTTCCGAGCTATTAGCGGGAACATTATTACGGTGTGTTTGGCTTTTAACAGTACGAGGAAAATCTATTTTTTCTTTACTTTTATTCAGCATAAGCGCAGCAACAGAAAACATGTCTGAAAAATGTTTATTACTATTTTCTCTCATTTCGTCCAAAATTAATAACACATTATCTACATGATTACTCGCTTCAACTAAATCAGCATTTATTGTCTGTAACTGTTTACACAACGTCAACGTATAGGAAAAAATATTTTCAATTATTATGAGAGGTATAATAAATTTAGCATCTTTAATTGTACTTAATAACTGACAAGACTTTTGAGCTGTTTCTTTATTTATTAAAGATTCCAATTTTTCTAAAGCAAAATTAATGGCTGGATATAGTTTTTTGAACCGCAAGACACTTTCATGTTTGTAAACACAGCGTGTTTCACATAAAGCCACTAATGCACTATGTCTTGTCTGTGGAAGAATTTCGGTTATAGTTATTCTTAATACTTCACTACGTTAAGCAGAAGAGCGAAAAAAAGTTTCCACAATTTCAATGGTGCTAATACAGTTTCTTATTACAGGCAATAAGCTGGCCTTTGCCAACGCAAGATTAAGCGAATGAGCACTGCAATGTACATACATTGCTATGGAAAAGTCTTTTTTTATGTATTCTTGAGCACCATGTAAATAACCACTCATGGCAGAGGCACCGTCGTAGCCTTGACCACCTAAAAATTGGCAATTAATGCCGTTATTTTGCAAACTTTTCATTATTAAAGTTGCTAGTCCTTTTCCAGTAAGGTCAACAGCAGGTGTAAATTCTAGAAAGTCTTTCCGAATTTTTTTATCACCTTGGTCATAATAACCCAAACATACAGACATTTGCTCAATTCTTCCAATGTCTGTAGTTTCGTCAGCTAACACAGAAAAACACTCGGCTGCATTAACTCTTTGAACTATTTTTGACTTAATTATGTCACCACAAATAGAAATAATCTCATTTTGAACACCAGGACTAGTATACAACGAATTTTTTGGACCGTTGTTCAAATGTTCTTCTAGAATAGTGTCATCTGAATCTACACCATACCGTAAAAGTGCTCGGAAATTTCCGTCATTAAAAAAATTCATGTTCATTGCATTTCCAAAATTTTTTGAACCTCGAAGAGCAATTTCTTACTTACTACAAAAAATTATTGTTTTTATAACAGAACGTAAAATTTTTCTATTTTGTACAATTTGTCTAAAATTTTCAATACTGAGTTTTTCAATTATTTTTTTAGATCATCCTCCATTCACCTTTAAAAAATTATCAGATTTTTCAACACACAATTTGTGATACGATGTATTAGCATGTAACTGAAAATCTTGCAGAGCATTTTTCCAATTAGCATACTCCTTAGAAACAAGTGCACCTAATTGTTGATGGCCACCTTTACCTTCCTTTTCTCGAGCAAACAAAACGCATGGTCTACAAAATGCTCCTTCGAAAATCTGTGAATAACTTAGCCACGGAAATCATTGTATCCAAGATAACTGAAATTGTAAATTTATTTTGGCTTTAACAGGAAAAATATACGTTGAATGGGGTACCCATGGCGTTTTAAAAGTTCTTCTTTTTTTAAATCATTAATTTCTAAATTATGCATTAATTACCAATATCATTTAAACTAGCTGCAAGTATCTTATCAGAATCATTTGGCATACTATTATTAAAATTAGGAGTCAAATTGAGATTGTGATTATCAGGATAATTTTCGCTAGTTGAAGGTAGTTCTGATAAATTAGCTTGATCAACTGATACATTTTTAGAAATAAGATTGTCTTCTTTATTTCTTTTTGTTTGAGTAAATGCTGTAATGCTCAAATGCTCAACTATCGTTTCATTTTCATACATAAATTATTAACTATTAGAAAAAAAAAAGGATTTTAAATTTTATTTTGAAGTTATCAATCATTAACAAACGGTTAAATTAAAATTAAATTTCAGATTTTTACAGATTGTGCACTCGCTCAATAAAAAATTATACTTATAAATAATTGAATGAAAACAATTTTAATCATTAAATCCAAAAATATTCCATTTTACCCACTTATATTATTCATATTATACTAATTTAGTGAAATCTATGGCTCAGTATTAAAACTGTTTTAATATAAATAAATTATGATTTTATTCTAATAAAATGAAATTTTAATCATTAAGTAGCAAATAGTAGTAAGAAAACTTACCGATTTGGAATCAAATATCAATAGGTTTTTGACAAGTTCCTTGTACGCCGGTGAATGTAACCAAAATGAAGAAATAATATGCTAGATTTAGAATTAAATATCATCGATGTCTTCTGATAAGATAGGTTCATTGACGAAATACAAAGAATAGATACGAAACATTAGTTTATTGCCGCGTCCATAAACCTCGATAACGATAACATTACATATTATATTTATTACAATTGTATTTTATTTTTGGCTTTAAAAGAAAAAAAAAATATCTAGATAAAAAATTTTTTTTTATATTTTACTATTTCAAGATTATCAAAGAAAGTCAATACAAATATTTTTCGATGCGATTGGGGGGGGGGTTGAACCCGGGAAACACCCCCCCCCTGAATACGGCCATGAAACATGAATGTTTCCATTATTATGTTTAAAATCGAATAACAAATAACTTATAAAATTACATTTTTTTTTCAGGATACCCAAAACTAAATGAAAAATTCAATGATTATTCAAATAGATTAAAATTGTATTGTAAGTAACTGAATAATATGACAATAAAAAGGCTGTTTATATAATATTAAGTTAATTGTTGCTTACCAAATAATTATATTAAAATACCAAAAGCTTTAAAATTCTATCTTCATTTTCAATAAAATGAATTAAATTAACTTTTTACAATACTAGTGTGAATAATTTTATAAAGGAAAACGTTTTTGAAAATCATTAACCAGTCACAAATAGTATCTAATTAGCATAATTTTACCATTAAAACCTTCTTTGTTCAACAAAATGAGTAAGATAAGTAAACTGTAGTTAATTACAACATTATTTCCTTGTATATTTATTTTTCTTAGTATTGCAATTACTTTATTTAGGTTTTGAGGTTTGCATTATTTATATTATGTAATTATTCATTTGTTGCATTATGTTGATTATGGTTTCAGTGACAAAACCAATCATCAGCGATTTGATGTTCAATAATTTTAAACAAAGTAAAAAAACTTATTTATTTCAATAAAACTGCATTCATTTCTGAATAAAACAATTTTGAGGTGACAGCTTTTTTACTGAAAATACTGCTTCAACACTTGAAATAATTTTTAATGACTGGGTTATTAATTGACATTGGAAATATCAATGTATAGATTGCCCAAACACTTAAAGCTGGCATTAAAAAGTTTGTAACACATTTAAAAAACGTTCCTACTAACTCTATTCTGGTTTATTGAACAATGTTGGACATTATTGGAAAAATTTAAAAAAAATTACACATTTTTCAAATTGATAGTGTCATTATATATTACCAACTCTACAATCAAATTAAAAGTGTATCAAACGAATTCAAAAATATTCATGGTACATATAGCTTTGTTCAGCGGTGTACCTGAGGGGGGGCAGGGGAATTCCCCTCCCCCCGGAAGTTATTTGATGTCATAATGCATATTCCGACGTTTACTAGTTGGGTCCGAAAGACCCTTATTTAACCTAGTTAGGCCCCAGTGTTTTTCAGATACCACACTAGTTGGGTCCGGGATTTTTTCGGGTACTACACTAGTTAGGTCCATGCAAAATACATTTCCCTTCTCATTTTTACAGACTTAGGACTGTCAGTGAACTAAATTAGTGTAATTAGTGTAATAAATTAGAACACAGGTATGATTAAAAGTATTTTTTTACAATGATGCAAAAAATGTTAAAATGTCAATATTTGTATGAATATAGTATTAAAAAAATATAAAAATATTATAATATTCATACGGTTGGTAAAAATTTAAACGAAAAGGCTTTTATGAATTCAAATCGATTTATTTTACCCAACATTCTTTCCGTAATTTTTTCTTCGATAAAATTTTCTTTTAATAATGTAATTTTTCTTTTGTTCTGCCCACTACTGATTTTTATGTAATTATCGATTTGTACAGTTTTCAAGACTTCGATAAATTGATATAAGTTAGGCTTTGCTGAATAGAACTTTGAATTGAAATGAGCGTGGAAAGACTCACAGGCATTTGTCGTTCTCATTGTTGATGGTTTGAAGTCTGATCAAATATTAGGGGGGAAATTGCTTCTGAGTCAATATAATTATTTAATATATAATCCGTAAATTCTTGTATTCGTTGATCATTTGGTTGAATAGACATAAGATCTTCTACAAAACAATCCGCAACTTCCTCAGGCCTTAAGAATAGTAATCAAAAAAAATATTTCAAGTATTTACCTAGATCAGAATCTTGTTTATATTCAATAATAAGTCCTAAAGTTTGTATTTTTCTCCACCAGCTTTGTGCAATATGAAACCAACAGTCTTTAATAATAATATCTGGCTATGTTGAAAGAGCGCCTAAATGAATTGCGTTCTCGAAATCTGCATATATAAATTCTGGTTTAAAAATTAAATTAATCTTAATACATTCGTCGACTAATAACTGAAAAGTTTGTGTATATGTTTGAGTGCATTTATCTTTGAGTAGGCAAAAAATTAAAGGAACTTAAAGGTTGTTATGCATTATGTGGATTGTAAACATTTGAGTGAATATTTTTGGGACACTTTTGAATGTTCCATCTATATAAATAATATTTTTTGAGCATAAAAATTTTAAGTTTTCTACTGTGGAAAAAATTATAATGTTACTAACTTTATCATTAACTAATAAAAAATTTTCGTCTCAATTTGTTGTTAGTTTTAAATCATTTAGTACACTATGAATATCGTCAATAGTTTTCGGAATTTTTGGCTATATAGATTTTCTAGCATTATAAATATTTTTTCGAATTAGAATACAATCATTATGCGTTAAATTAACATCATTTTTTAATTCACGATGCAATATTTTAGAAGGCCTTTCACAAATATCTTCTAAGCCTTTTCTTTTGACACTATTACTCATCGCTTGTCTAAGTAGTATATTTTCTTTATTACATGCGTAATTGTGTGATGATGACTCGTTGATCAATATATTATTATTTTCACATTTAAAAAAACACTTACAAGATCTTTGTACGCAGCGCCATCGTTCAACATCGTTTGATAGAGTCTTGTGAAATGAAAATTTAAATCCGTCGGGCGTAACGTTCACGCGTTTTCCTTTTTCACCAAACATTAACTTAAATTTTTCCATTTCAGACAGAAAGTAGGTACAACTGTATTGGAATGTCAAGTTATACTGGCATTGTATAACGTTTAACATCTGGAATACTGCTACTGAGTGAATATTGGCTATATATTTTGATACATAACATTATATGGGTTAATTTTATTGTTTTTAGCAATATTTGTATGTTATCGTTTTTACAATCGGACCCAAATAGTATGCTATCTTTTTTATGGACGGACTCAAGTAGTATGTTATCGTCTTTATGGACGGACCCAATTAGTTGTTTACCTTTATCATAAATGTTATCTTGGACCCAACTCAGATACATCCGCAAATTCATTGTCCAGCTTAAATAATGTTAATATTCATAGATACAGTTTAAGTTGACGAAGTTATTGATTTATTCGCTGGCAGTAAAAAAAGAAATTTAGATTTTATCATATGATTCATTTTTTAAGTATTTAATAACAATTTATAATAAAGTTTCATATTATATTATAACCATAAAAAATATTGGTCAAAATTATAAGATCAATAATAAAAATTGAATTGGCTGGAAGTTAGCACCATAATGTTTGTTGGACTATTTTTAATAGTTTTTAAAAGTAGAAGTTTTTTTTTAAAAAAAAATGTTTTCAATGTTCCTACTGTACATTAAATAGGTACATAAATAAAAGAAAAAAATTAAATACCCAAAATAGATTTTACTTTGATTCTAAACAAAATGTATTAATTTATAAACTATATTTTATAGCTCTTGTACAAATTGGAGACGACTATGAAAAATATAATACAAGAATATCTTCAATTGGTGTCTTAGGTATAATAATATGTGAATATCAAACATATTATAATTACATTTTACATACCTTTTCATTCCTACACTGACGTAGTATAATGACTTTTATTTTAATAGTAGCTGTTATTAAGCACACGACGTTTATGTATTTTATTGTCTAAATTTGCAGGACAATCAAGTTAGTATGGTTGCTTTATTTTAAAAATTTAACATAAATAATATTTTTAAGAAAAATAGAAAACCTGTAATAAAAAAAAAAAATGCAATTATAATTTATATTGTAAATAATAATATTGATTCCACTAAATTTGGTGTGATACCTATGTTGATTTTAATTTTTATATCGTACCGATTATATATTACAAAATAATTTTTTTCATCGGATTTTCAGTTGTAGATATATTATTAATTATTATTGTTTCAATTTTTTTGTTCTAAACTTAAAGTTCCCATTAAACTCCCATGTGTTGAACCTGACGTATAAAGTATAAAACGTATTGCTCTGTAATGGTACCGAATATGCGTAATTATCTACTTTTCTAAAATATTAATGCATAATATAGTACATAATAATTTATAAGATAGGTTATACCTATAAATTATAAAATCAGAAATTCAATATGTCATTATTTTAGATTTCAATCGTCTGTCCAAACACAATTTTGATCTATTCAAGTCCAGTAAGTTCCTATGTAAAAATCATATTTCTGTATCTGTGAGGTAGACGGAATTTAACTTTTTTCTTTTTTTTAATTAATTTTGAGTTTATAATATTTTCTTATGTGACATATTTTCGCCCATTTTTTTACCTACCATAATATTTTAGTCACAATAAGCATATTTATCGAGCTGATACTGATAAATCATATTAAGATCCAAGTCAAAACATAAATATGTTGATTTAGAAGATTATGATCCAAATCGAATAATAAATCAGTTTAGCTAAATTTTTATTATGACATAGATCGAATTACATAAATAATAAAATATATAATAATATTGGACTTGGATCTTTCGCTGTGTATTAAAGTATATTAATTGTATATTATTATAGTTGATTACTGATTATAATATTATTATATTTTATATTTTAAATTAAAAATAATATTATGTAGATAAATTTTTAACAATATTAGTAATAAAATAATATCTTATTATGACATTAGTTCTATGTATTTGTATTATACCTACTAGTTTAATTTTTTAATACCTACATATTATTAAACATAACCGGTGAAACACGATTGCACCCGTCCTACCTTTTTACATGCAAAAAACGTAACACGATTGCGCCCAGCACGATTGCGCTCCGTGAAATATATATCTTGCCCTTATAAATATAGGTCTTTGTCCAATACACTTTTTAAAAATACAGTCGATAGTTTATAATACAGACCATGTTCGATTGTATTTACTATATATTTATCAATTTTCCTTCCCAATTTTACAGGCTTAAGACTGACAATCCATTTTTAACAAAATAAAAATATATGACGTTAAAGGTTACTTGTATTTATTTATTAATTGTAGTAACATTTTATAAATCTGTATTAATTATGTTCAATAAGCAAAATTGATGTGATAAGAAATTAATAACATGATGAGGGAATAACCCATCAGTAATATATTTTTTTTAAGTTTTAAAGCATGTAGATCAACTAAAAATTCTTATATTTCAATCTTGTATGGGCCCTGGGGCCCCCACAACCTTAAATCCGGCCCTGGATATATTATATACAGATAAGATAAATTAACAATAAAATATTATCTCGTATAAGTTCCTATATACAATATACCTAATAATAATTACTAAAATACCCGATTATTACTTATTACTTAGCTTATGCCTTATAGGATATCGATCTTGAATTGTATGTCTTGTATGGGAGACATATATTTTGACATATATTTCACGGAGTGCAATCGTGTTGCGTTTTTTGTAGGAAAAAAGGTGAAACGGGCGCAATCGTTCTGATTTGCTGGGCCGGATTTAAGATTGTGTGTCCCCAGGGCCCTTACAAGATTGAAATATGAGAATTTTTAGTTGATCTACATGCTTTAAAACTTAAAAAAAATATATTATTGATGGGTTATTCCCTCATCATGTTATTAATTTCTTATCACATCAATTTTGCTTATTGAACATAATTATTACAGATTTATAAAATGTTACTACAATTAATAAATAAATACAAGTAACCTTTAAAGTCATATATTTTTATTTTGTTAAAAATGGATTGTCAGTCTTAAGCCTGTAAAATTGGGAAGGAAAATTGATAAATATATAGTAAATACAGTCGAACATGGTCTGTATTATAAACTATCGACTGTATTTTTAAAAAGTGTATTGGACAAAGACCTATATTTATAAGGGCAAGATGTATATTTCACGGAGCGCAATCGTGCTGGGCGCAATCGTGTTACGTTTTTTGCATGTAAAAAGGTAGGACGGGCGCAATCGTGTTTCACCGTTGCAAAATAAGCATGAATATTAATAGAGTCCAAGTCCTTGTGATTCAGCAAGTAAATCCAAGATGATCCAATTGAATCATATAAAAAATAATGATGGATAGGTTAAATATATAATTATCAAAAAAAAATGTATAGTACTTAAAATTAAATAAGCTATAATTCAAAATAAGCCTAATTAGAATAGCTTTTAAAATTTAATTTTTACCATCAGTTAGATTAGTTAAAATATTATTAGGCGAAAAATGGATTTTTGCTTCTCCTGAAAAGTTTCAAAAATGGACTTGGTCTCTTCTGCCTCTCAGGTACAGAGTTATCGTCTGGAATTAATGCATTATAGATAATATTATGTATTTACAAATATTATTTCCATTATGATTATTTTTAAAGGGATTCCTTTCTCATTTGATGATAACTATTCATCTTATGCTATTCGACATGGGATGAGTAAGTTGCAATTTCATAAATTTTGATAATATACAAAAAGATTTATGAACTATAACTTGCTTATAGAATATTGATGATACGCCATGTCCTTATTCTTATTTTTAGCTGCATTTTATGAAGATGAATACGATGATTATTTAAATAGTAAGTGTTTCTTAAAATTAATATATTTTATCTTATGGATAATACATACACAATTCAATCGGAATGCAGTATGAAGAATTTTTTAACTTTTCTATTTATAAATCAATAAAAATATAACTTATAAACTTACTATAGGTTAATTTTGAGGTTTTTATGCTGAATATTAGCAGTATCTATGAGTTTAAAAGAAATCAATCTTTATGGTAAAATGAATGCATAACATTGATTCATGAAATATCATGTCAAAAAATGTAAGAATAAATGTTCTTCAATGCTCTTTAAATAGGTAGTTCAAACTGATATAAATAATGCATCATTGTAAATATTTAATATTCCAGTGTACTATTGTAAATGATTAGAAACATTTTAAATATATTGATCGAAAAACATTTTCCTATTTATAATACATTTTTTTGAAATAATAAAATTTTTCAGTTTATCCAAAATATTATAGTACATTTGATGAATACTTACACTTCATGAATGATTTAGGTAAACCATATTTTTAATTTAAAACTCATAAACATATTTTTAGAAAATAAATTTCATACAATATTTAATTGGTATTTTCAAATTGTTATATTTAGTTCTCGTACCCGTTTCAAAAGACTATTTAAAACAGCTCAAACTCTGTAAGTAAATAAAATCATTTAATCTATCACATGATTTATATAATTGTTGTAGGTACTTACAATTTTATTATTGGGAAATAAAATTTAACTGAAAAGTTTTTTAAAAATCCAAATTAACTGTGGTACTCAAAGACAGCTTTTATCTATCAATTCCGAGACCAGTTGATTATGGACATCTCGAAAGTACTACTAGATAGTAATAAATGTTATAAGAGTAGATAAGTGAAATTATTACTAATTATTATTAATTATTATGAGTACTTTTGTGTATTTATTTAATTTTTCAAAATTGACATTACTTTATATGCTTGAGATAAGATTACAAAATTTTTTGATGTGGGGGGGGTCTAAGCTCCGTACTGCCATGTTTATAAGGCGCTTACTTGGTGGGCATTATTTATGCATACCCCTGATCAAATTTTAGTGTGCTTGAATCTTATATCATATATAATATTAAATTTTAAAACCATATTATACAACAATTATAATTTTATTTATTCAGAAAAGGGAATAATATAATTAAAACAAGATTTTTTTCAGCTTATCCAAACTTTTATGAATCCGATTATGAAGAATATAAGCTCAAAATGGAAAAATTAAGTTAGTTATTTAAATATATAACATAGTTAAAAAATATAATAATATTTATAATCATATAATGCTTAAAATATAACTTACTAGGTATTTATTATAATTTTACACCTTGTTGCCAATAACAGATATAATACCGTACAGTTAATAATGTACTTAATATACAACAAAATAGAGATAATAATTTATATGTATATAATAATTTTTGTTTTACTTCAAACCTTAATTACTATTTTATAGATTTACCATCGATGACGAATACCCAATTCCATATATTTAAATTGAGTAAGTATATTAAATTTATTGTACAAATAACTGTGAATAGATTTTTTTTTAAATAAATAAATAAATAAGCCTTTCAATTTTTCAAAGTATATTAAATCAAAAGCTTTTATAAATATAATACAGTTGTATAGGTGTATATAGGTTTATTATTAAAATAATTTTGTTATCAATACAAATATCAACATGTTTTTTTTTTAAATATTATTTGTAAAATGGAGTCACCAAATGTTATTTCAAATCTCTATACTGAGCTTACTGAATTTTTATTTTCACATTAGCTTACATGGTTTTAAATTTTACTAATTGTTATATAAATCAAAAAATTAACGACTCTGCATTGAATTACCTAACCTACTCATATAAAATATAATATAATTCATAGTAAATATTATAAGATCATTATATTATAGTTAATATTTTTTTCAGAGACTCCTAAGCCATACGAAGGTTCTGTATCCTATGAAACTAGAGTGAAGAATTTATGTGAGTTATTTTTTTGATATTAGTCAATTGTTTTTAATGTTGAGATAATTATAAATAATCCATTCTAATGTGAAAACATATTGTTTACTATGCGTTTTTCAAACAGGTGAAAAATATATATTATAATAAATTGTTTTAAAGTTAAATTAACAAATAATTTAATATACTTTTAGATCCAGGAACTCAAAATCTTGAAAACGTGTATTCACTTTCCATTCGAAGTAAGTTGTGTTATGTTTGTATAATACATTTTTCTTTTAATTATAATTCTTTCGTTGATAAATTTATATTTATCAGACATTATAGTAGTAATATTATTATAAAATCATTTCAAGTGTACTAATAGGGAAATGGTGATGCTGGTTTCAAAAATTCTCATAATAAGCTTATTTTAAATTAAATTATAAATACATTTTGATTAGGTTCACCCAAAATTGTACTCATATTTTACCCATTAGTTTTATGTTATTATTACAATTTTGAAAGTCCTCATATCATTGAAAAAATTTTAAATACCCTATTAGTTTCTACTTTCTAGTATGTAATGACGTTGTAAAGTTTGCTCTTTCTGGTTAAATTACTATTTTCTATTCACCATAGTTTGCGGATTATTGTCCATGCGAGTACTTAAAGGTTTAGCTCCCATATGCCAGCACATTACATGTAATTGATCGTTAATGAATGGTACAAAATAGCCTTAGTTCCTGATATCTCTTGATAAAGAAATTAGAAATTTTGTATTTATAAAAATTGTAGTTTTAAATTCACAAAAAATAAATCTAACTAAGAGTTAGAAGTTAGAACTAACTATAGATAATGTACAATGGATAGGCTATATTCATTATCAGGCGTTACAGCATCTACTGTTTCATTCATCAAATATCAATCATTTATTCAAAGAATTTTTTGCTGAGCATAATGGAAGATATCATTATCCTATCACATAGCCCATCCATTGTGTATTATCTGTGGAACGAACTAAAATATAGTTAACAAAATAATTTTCAACTCTCTCTTGAAGTTTACTCGTATATTTATAATCATTTTCTTAAATTTTAAACTTAGATCATCGATAAATTTTAAAAAATTAATTTGTTTTCAGTTTTTCCACAATTAAGTAATAATTATGAAGAATATATACAACACATGGAATTATTGTGTAAGTACTATCAATTTACACCATCATATTTTTATTTAAAAAAATGAGTGTAACGAAAATTATTTAAAAAATTTCAAGGAAAAAAAATTATTTTTTTATAAAATTTACGTATCTAGCACCAAAATCAGAATTGGACAGTTCAAATAATCAATCATGAAAATTGAAATTCTTATTTATTTTAACCATTTTTTTTTTTCAGGTATAGAACCGATGGACATAAACTATTTCAAGTCATACAAAAGCTGTAAGTAAATTTAAAATTTATAATTTGTAAGATATCCATCCTATACATACATATTTATATACACATGTACTTGAACGATTATGCTGTGTAATTGTAATATTTTGTTATCCATAAAATTTTTCCATAATATTTTTCAGACATTGTAGAATAATAATTAATGTCAACCTATTTAATATACAAATTATAAATAATTATTTGTTTTAGATTTTCCTGAACACGATGAAGATAACTATTTTAAGTACTGTAATAGATTGAATGAAAGTGAAAGTCAAAACTCATGTATGTTAAAATATATCTTAGAACAAATATCGTATTTATTTATAAAGTTATATTGCGTTAAATAAATTATGGTTTACAGTAACAAATCAAATGTGTAATTATATTATTAGGTACAATGAATCAATTGATTTAATCAATTTTATGTTCATATTATATTCTTAAAAAAAACCCTTAAAATATAATATATTGTGTAGTTTTAGGTGTTTTACCACAAACCATGACTATATTATGATATTGTAATACGATTACTATATTATTAATTAATTTTTTTAAATTAAATACTATATTTAGATTTGTCAATGGTAATGAAACCCTATCCTGATACGTCTGAATCATGTAAGTATTGTTCATGTATGTTTAACGTTTTGTTTGTTAAAAAAATAAAAACTTAACAGTTAAAGGTTAACTAAAACAATTAAAATTAAAAAAATTAAAGACAAGAGTAAGATACAAAGATGGCTTTTGATAATAATGGAAATAGTATAGCAATTTTTTTGGTCTTGAAAATTGTTTTCTGAGTGAAAGAAATCGGGAGGGTCGATTTATATTTATATGAGGATGAATAAAAATACCATTGTAAAATTTATATAAAATGCCCATATAAGAACTCAGTAAATGTTTGGAGTAGCTACAAATGAAATAACAAGCAAATAACTGATATAGTAATGACATTTTTTATGGAATGGTGCGTGATACGAGACTGAAACCCGTGTAAGGAGATTTTGCAATTTTTTTACTGTTTTTCATGATAAGACGAAATGTTCTATCAGTAACTTACCAGTTTTCATAATATTGGAGCAATTTTTCTGGTCAAAATTTTGTACAGCGGACCAAAAAAAAAAAAACATACATTGCGGTAAAACTCACTAAAACTAATGTATTTTTCGTTTCACTCGGAATTTAAAAATTAAAGCATTAAATTGAAATTTTACATATTTTATATATATATATATATAGCTTTGCCCTTGATGACTGATTACCAGTATGAAGTATTTAAGTCACGTAAGTAATTTTTACTAAAATAAATATAATTTGTATTTAGTATGTAATAGGAATAATGATGAAGTTATTTTTGAGTGTTCTAGACAAGTTCCAAAATCCAAATATACATTTTATTTTATTGAACATCATTATTAGTAGATACATAAAAGCAGTTGATATGAATTAAATTTAATACAATTTTCAATAATAAATACAAATATACATTAGTTAAACTTTACCAAAGCGTAGAATTATGGATGAACTTGCATTTAAATTATATATAAAGATACCATATGTGACCAAATTACAAGTATATTTTACTAATAATTGTTATTGTTTTTTTTTTAAGGACTTCCATCGGTACATGAACGATATAATAATTATAAAACCAGGAATATAGTACTTGGTATGATAATAATAATATTATAAAATACGTGTATAAGTACCTAGAAAAAAAAAATTATAGCACTAAGAAAGAATTTTTCAAAATTCAACCACTAATCAGGTGTAGTAAAAATGGGAAAATACCCCCAGCCAAAATCACTGAGGCTATCAGTTTAAAATTTGGTATAGTTTCGTTTAATATAGTAAAGATCCATTATGAATAGGTTTTCTAAGTAAAGAGCTCATAAAGGCTAGAAATGGGGGACATAGCCAGAATCGAAACAATGAATGTGAAATTTGAACAGTAGTTTCGTTTTATGATACTATTATATTACAACGGATCTGCTTAGTATATTATTTACTTTCATAAAATCTAAATACTGACAAATAAGTCCCCGGTAATGTCAGGTGATGAAATCAAGTATATGTATATGAGAAGGTGAAATGGCAAATCAAAGAAAACTGTGCATAATATGTATAGAATAATTGACTATTAGTTTTCCCATCGATATATCATTTTACTAATGACAAACGTGTACTGGATATAGGTATTATTTATTATATCTAGTACTTAAACATATTAAAATACTTATTTAGTAATATTTGAATAATATAAGTGCCAACTATACAAGTGCCAAAGACTATTGTATACATAATATAGTTTGAAAGATATGATTATAAAACCAGGAATATAGTACTTGGTATGATAATAATATTATTATCTACATAAAACAAAGAAAAAAAAGAATGGGTGAGCCTTGCTTTGCTGTACAGTTGGGGGTGGAGTGTACCTCGTTCATTGAATAGGTCATTATTACAATGGATTTGTTAAATTTGAATGTAATAATAGATATCATTGTATACGAATAACGATTCTGAACGGAGTTAATATGTTTGTCTAAAATGTGTATATAATAATATAGTATTTTATATTTAAATTGAATTATAATACAATTTCGTAAAAATTTAAATTTAAAACAGTCATAAAATGTTTTCTATTAAGTCTGGTAAAATTTTTTTTATATATTTTTGAAGGTAAGCTTATGGACAACCTAGTGGTAACATTTTGAATCTTAAGTATAAACAGAAAAAATTTTATGAATTTTCAACTATAAAATAACTTGCAAAATATCGCGATTTTAACATATTTTATATAAATTTGAACTTTATGGGCTTATAAAAAAAATTTGATTGAAACCATCTTTGATATTTTTTAGTTACAATTAGTATTATTTATATTTAATCCTTTAATTCATTTTCAAGAGTTTTTGGACAGCCAAAAATATTTTATAGATATTTTAAAAAAATAACTTACAAAAATGGAAAATTTAAATTGTCTATAAATAAGTAAAAATATGTTAAAATACTTTGAAAACTTAACCAAGTATAGAGAACACCAATACAAAAGTTTAGTGAAAATTTTAAGTTGTTGCGGTTTTTCGTTTTTGAGTGAGAGCATTTTAAAAAAAACGATATGATTTCTCAGTCTAGAATTTTATACATTTTATTATATTTTACATGTAATTTTATGTCAATATTCGCTGTTCAAACGCTTATAAAAAAAAATTGTGCCTATAGATTTTAATAATTTTTGAATGATAATAGGAACTACTTCTGTAGAATATTCTATTAAATTTTCAAGTATTTTGTAAAAGTCAATTTTTTTATCACCGATTATAAAAAAAAAAATTTAAAAAATTCGAATTTTGTAAATACCTATAAGTGGCTGAAAAATCAATATAATATTTTGAAAAAAATATGACGTAAAGAAAATGCCTATTTTAACAACTGGTGAAAATTTCATGTTTTTGTGACTTAAACTTTTTGAATTATAACAAATATTTAAAACCGTTTGACCACTAATTGCAATTTTATGCAATTTCGTAAAAATTTAAATTTCAAACGGTCATAAAATTTTTTTCTTTAGGTCCGGTAGAAATTTTTTTATATATTTTTGAAGATTAGCTTATGGACAAACTAGTGTCAAAATTTTGATCTTTAAGTAAAAACAGAAAAAATTTTACGAATTTTTATCTACAAAATAACTTGCAAATTATCGTGATTTTGACACATTTTATACAAATTTGAGTTTTATGGGCTTATAAAAAAAATTAAAGTGAAACGATCTCCGATATTTTCTAGTGAAGTTAAGTTAATCTTATTATTAACCTTGTATTAAATTTTCAAGAGTTTTCGTCTAGCCAATTAAATTTTATAGGTGTTTAAAAAAAAAAAATATTTACAAAAATCGAAAATTTAAATTGTCTATAAATAAGTCAAAATATGTCAAAATACTCTGAAAAATTAACCACGTATGTAACCCCAATGTAAAGATTTGGTGAAAATTTCAAGTTGTTGCGGGTTTTTCGTTTTTGAGTTGGAGCATTTTAAAAAAATGTAGTTTGTAAAAACGTGATTTTGCATAAAATTTCCCGGTTTTTTGTAATTTTTTTATCGTTTTTTACGATTTTTTAAAAAAGTATTGAAAAAGTTTGATTTTTGACTTGTCCAAGTACCATCTACATTCACTTTTCTATCAGAAAAGTTGCTGTTTAAGAAAATCGAAGCATTTTTACTACCAAAAATCGTGTCCTCAGACTCAAAAAAAAAAAATAAATAAATAAAAAAAAAATTTAAAAAAAAAACACACATTATTGTAAAACCAATAAATTCCATCACTCCGTTCAGAATCTAAAATAAGTAATCAAAAGTACTTATATTCAAATAGTAAGTTAAGTTAAGTAAATAATGCGGAAAATAATGAAATATTTATTCCAAAACTATTATGATATCATAATTAAAGTATTATTTAGTTTTGATTTATCTTGTAAAATTATTTCGATATACATAAGTACAGATTTACAAATATTACACTATTGTTTTTCACTATTTTATTGTTTTTTCTTCTACTATTAAGTGTCAGGCATATTTAAATATTACAAAAAAATGAAGGCCAAAGAAGAACCCCCAGTATGTAAAACATGCGGAACACAAATCACAATTACACCTACTGAGTACCGTCAATACAAGGAACAAAGAAATAAGAAAAACATACATGACCGACTATACGAAAACATAAGTTCAAAATTAGATAAAATAATTAGAATAAAATTTTATCAAAAGCATCAGTATTGTATCATCTAATAAATAAATTTAAGAAAAACTAAAAAAAAAGGATTTCAAAATATGAATATTTATACCAAAATTCTAAAATCAAATAATAGCTATGACACTGTTAACGCTTAAAGATAATTAACAAAAAAAAAAAAAAAAAATTAATACTTTGAGTGGGTATTGAAATTAAAACAACAAAAACTAACTCTTTTTTAGTATTGATTGTATAAGTTATTTAAAATTAATAATATTTTTGGGTTGAATAGGCCATCTAAGCGAATACGAATTTAATGATTTAAAATATCGTAAGTATAATATTGTATAATATTGTGTAACGATTAATAATAAACACTTGATATTCATATAGTATTTACCGATTTACCTAATTATGCAGTATATATTATATAAATGAAAGTGTTGCTTCAAAAATAAATCTTTATTTTCAACAAAAAAATTAATTTGAATTATTATAACTTAAACATTTAGAATATTATAATTCTGTTTGCGATGAAATCAATACAACTATTTAATACAATATAATGTAAATGAATTACAATTAATGGTCATCCATAAAACATGTATAGTCTTTTTATAATCACGTATAATTAAGTGTGTGTTATGCTTATGACTAAAATAAAAATAAAAATGAGTTAAATCAAGAGATAATAAAGACACTTTCACAGAAAAACTGAATTGGTACTCTACCTTAGTCGTTCGAATCTAAGGCCCGTTGGAAATAATTTCATGGTTTTTGTTTAAGAATTTTCATTGTCTTATGAAAATCACGTTGAACATGTACAAAGAATGAAGAATTCATGTAAGTTGTAAATCAGAGGTCTGCAACCTTTTGTATTATTAATAATTTGTGAAAAACTATTTACATTATAATTCTAGCTAAAACCATTCTATATTATATTTTTCAATTTTGTCTGTGAACATTATTACTCCTTTTAATGAAGATTGTTTTTCAGTCAATTTTGAATACTTATATAAAGACAATTTAAATAATATATTATTACAATGATTATCATAGTATCTAAGAAAAGTTGACTAAGCAGGTATTTGTTGTATTTAGTTAGAAAACCACTTTTACTTGAGAAATTTTTGGAGGAAAAATCTAGTATGTATAATTTTTTTTTTTTGGTAAATTTTTTCCATTAATGTTCTTATTTTATTGATATTTTGTATTTAGTGCGCGTTCTGATTGGTGAAAAATATTCGGAACATTATACAAAAATAATAAAAAAATGTATGTTATTTTAAGGAATATTATTTTGAGATATTAATCAATAAAAAATAATTTAATGTGTTGAAATTTAATAATTCATCCATGAAATTATGGTACACTTATAAAAAATAATTGATATCAAATTATTAAAATTTCAAAGTTTTGCAACATAGGTTTTGTCTTATCGTGTAAAAATCGTCCATTATCTGTAATTTAATTCAATCTATTTTTATATTGTATAACAGATAGCCAACAAATAAAAAATGACACCGAAAGATCACACGAAGAAGTTGTCAATATAATGAAATCACTGGGTAATATATTATTTATTTATTACATTGTTATATTATATTATTTTTTAAAAATGAAGAAGCTAAGTGTATAAGAAAAATTCATATTTTAATCTCTGAATTTTGAGTGGAGAGAGAAATATTTTATTCTCTGTTTACACTCCGATTTGTAAATTTGACCAAAAATTTCAAAAAACTATTCAGGGTTATACTTTGATATTTAAAGTAAATGCCCCCTTTAATGTAATTACCGGGAAAATATGATTTCTTCTGTAAAATTGTTTATATTTTAATATATTTTGTTTTATAAATTAAATAGAACCGGATGGGCTCACTCTGCTGTACAGTTGGGAGTGGAGTGCACTATTCGTTCATAGAATAGGTCATTACAATAAATTTGTTAAATTTGAATGCAATGATAAGTATCATTGTATACGAATAACGATTCTGAACGGAGATGATATGTTGGTCTAAAATGGATATATAATAATATAGTATTTTATATTTAAATTGAAATATAATGCAATAGTATGCAATTTCGTAAAAATTTAAATTTCAAACAGTCATAAAATTCTTTACTTTAAGTTAAGTAAAATTTTTTTTATGTATTTTTGAAGATTGGCTTATGGACAACCTAGTGTTAAAATTTTGAACCTTAAGTATAAACAGAAAAAATTTTATGAATTTTCAACTACAAAATAACTTGCAAATCATCGCAATTTTAACATATTTTATACAAATTTGAAATGTATGGGCTTATAAAAAAAATTTTATTTAAACGATCTCCAATATTTTCAAGTTACGATAAGTATAACTTATAATAAACATTATATTAAATTTTCAAGAGTTTTTGTACAGTCAAATAAATGTTATAGATACTTCAAAAAAAAATTTTTACAAAAATCTAAAATTTAAATTGTCTATAAATAAGTCAAAATACTTTGTAAACTTAACTATGTATAGAGAACGTCAATATTAATATTTGCTAAAAATTTTAAGTGTTTGCTTTATTTGGTTTTTGAGTCAGAGCAAATTTCAAAAACCGATATCATTTGTCAGTCTAGAATATTATACATTATATTATATTTTACATGTAATTTTATGTCAATATTCGCTGTTCAAACGCTTATAAAAAAAAATTGTGTCTATAGATTTTAATAATTTTTGAATGATAATAGGAACTACTTCTGTGGAATCTTTTAGTAAATTTTCAAGTATTTTTTGTTGGTCAATTTGTTTTTTGTTGGTTATAAAAAAAATGTAAAAAATTCAAATACTTCAAATGCCTATAAGTAGCATAAAAATCATTATAATATTTTAAAAAATATATGACATAAAGTAAATACCAATCTTAATAGCTGGAAAAAAATTCAAGTTTCTGCAACTTATAACAACTTATAACAAATATTTAAAATCGTTTGAGGAAAAATCACTATTTTATGCAATTTCGTAAAACTTAAAATTTTATATGTACATAAAATTTTTTCCTTTAAGTCCGCTAGAAATTTTTTTTATAGAATTTTAAAGAGTAGCTTATGGATAACTAAGGATTAAAATTTTGAACCATTAGTACAATCAGAATAAATATTATGAATTTTTATATAATAAATTTAGCTAAATAAATTTAATTTCAAGTGTTTACGATTTATCGTTTTTGAGTTAGAGCATTTTAAAAAAATGTATTTTATCAAAACGTGAATTTGCGTAAAATTTCCCGTTTTTTCGTAATTATTTATCGTTTTTTTCAAGGCTTTCAACAAATATGGAAAATTTTGCATTTTTGACTTGCCCAAGTATCATCTACATTCACTTTCTTTTCAGAAAAGTTGCTGCTTTTTACTGCCAGAAAAGGTGTCGTTAAACACAAAAAAAAAAAAAAAATAAAAAAAAAAAATACATCATTGTAAAACCAATAGATTCCATCACTCCGTTCAGAATTTAAAATATAAGCAATAATTAATCTCAAGTTCTGTTACATCTGGTATTAAAAATTTGAAATTGGTAAAGGTACTGCATAACTGATTATGTTCACTAATGCATTTAATACAATATTATTTTTTTCTCTAACTATTAAGATTTATGACTTTTATTGATTATTTATTTTTTTTAGTTATTATTTTCTAAATTTGATTTTAAAAATAGTTTTTAATAGTTATGTGCTACGTATAAGTAATATTTATAAGATATTTCCATGTATAATGTATTCATATTATATTGTTATTTTTGATACGCTGACCTAAATATTTTTATATGTAACTTTTAACGGCCACTAGTAAAGCTGGTTCAAATAAAAATTTGCTTATAGGCCCCATGAATTAGGTTTCATGACCTTTAATTTTATTTTAAAAACCCAAAATTATATTTAAAATTCAAATTATACCCAATAATTTATCTATTATCATAAATTTTACAGGTGTTGAAACACTTGACAAGAGTAACTTTATTGAACACATGTTAAGTAAGTAATTTAATATTTTTAAATACTAGAATATTTTTTGTATAGAACCATAGGATTTTAAAATGATTTTAAATATACAATACTATT
Organism: Chaitophorus viminalis; assembly: GCA_025469195.1. Taxonomy (NCBI): domain Eukaryota; kingdom Metazoa; phylum Arthropoda; class Insecta; order Hemiptera; family Aphididae; genus Chaitophorus; species Chaitophorus viminalis. The sequence goes on from JAIPRK010001139.1 coordinate 85,769, forward strand.
GTATTATTGATTATAGATTACACGTCTTGACTTAAACTTAATTGTAATAATTAATATAGGATGGGATATTTACTTATTAACTTAATAATAAAATGTATAAAAATTAAGTGCTTATTTATTGTGATTTTAGCTTATCCGTTCAACTATGGAAGTTTTGAGAATCATTGTTTGATTATGAATCAGCATAATTGTAAGTGATCCTCTGTTGAGAAAAAAATGTACCAATGACACTGTGTCAATAATTTATAACACTAGCAATAATACATTATTGGACAAATGATTTTCCCATTTTGCATTGGATTTAAAATTTGATTTCATTAGGGAAAGGAACACCGGTGGTGACTGAAATATGGTATAGTAGAATGAAGGCCTGTGAGTAATAGTTATAACATTTTTTTTCAACTACTTACATATATATATATATATATTTTACTTGGAATTTTTTTGTGTTGCATAATATTATGTTTACGTGATTTTTATTTAATAAATAGTAAAAATAATAATGGTTTTATTTAAAATTACAAAGTGAAGAAAGTCAAGAACATTTTCTCACTCCAACAATTTCCAAAATTATCTTATTCTAAATTTATTATATTTCCCATATATTATATAGGTTAAAAATATTATTAGATGTATTTATATCTTAGTTAATAATACTGTGTTAGTGTTACATGATTTATTCTCATATTTATTTCATAATTAAAAACATATGGTACATAATATTTGGTTCTAAAAATCAAAATAATAATAAATAATTTTTCATTACTACCAGTTACTGCCAAGACTTATTTTTAGTGTTATCCATGTACCAAAGCAACATTTATTAGGGTAGAATACTTTTAACTGTATCACAGATTTTAAGGCCCATAAGTAGGAAGGCAGATTATCATTAGACATTTGCGTTTTCGATTTACATTAGAACTCGAAAAAAAAATATTACATCTATTTATAATAATATTTGATGTATGCCAATATGGCCATATATATTGGCACAAAAGTATAAGATTCATTTTAAGTATTTGTATAGCATAATTTTAAAGGTTATTTAATTATTCTTATTTATTAATCCTAAGAATCTTATCGAATAAAATTAATTGAGGATAGTAAAAAAATATTAAAATTATAAACACATCTGTTGTTTACTTTTAACTGCTTAGTCGTCCCGAAAATGTGTGATACATTTGATGACTACAAGACAAGAGCAAAAATTTATGGTAAGTAGTTTTTAAATATACACTTTTGTAATATTTTTATCCAATTCTTGGATATTCTATTTTACAAAAAAGGGTGTTTAGTTATTTAGACATTTTTTTTCTTATCATTTATTTTATACCTTTTTATAATACTTTGTGTAAATATAAGCATAAATGACATGGATTTAAAATTCTAACCAATATAAATACTTACTATAGTCACTAGTACTAATATTATAAATCAAATGATCGTTATAGGTTTTCCAGACATAACTGAAATTCAGTTCGAACGACTTAAAAATGGTACTTATTTCTATTTTTAATTATAAACTGTGGCAAAACAAAATATATCTAATCTAACAGTTTAAAATATTATTCTAATTATACAACCAAGTTGATTACTAAATACGATACTTTATGCAATATTTAATTTTATCTTTTTATAATACGATTTTTATTGAATTTGTGTTTCTAGGACTGCCAGCACCAGGGGAGAGCATAAATGATTTTTTGAAAAGAATCAATACCATTTGTAATATAAACAACTTAATAATATATCAAATTAGTTTCACTATACAATTTATACAATTAATTGATTTTCAGCTGCAACAGAGCCATTCATGAGAACATTACATTTAAATTTTACACTACGTAAGAGATCACAATTTATTTTTACTTTACAAACATCGGTGCATAATTACATACAGTTATATTTATAAAAAACATCCATAATGATTAGATGGACTATGTTTATATTTCATGGATTAATACATTTTTATTTAATATACGATAATTGGTTCAACATATTTTATATAAACTCTAATCTGATACGAATGGTAGTATGTTTTATTTTAACAGAGCTAATTAAAATTTAATTTTTGTTGTTGTTTGTACATGTTATAGTTTAAGGTCACTTCAAGAAATTACTCTTCTTAAAATCGAACCAAAATAATCAAATTTAGCTATTTAAATAGGTATTTGAGCCATGAGATCTATTATAATTTTTTAAATTTTTTTTTTATACAGTTTCTCCAAAATTTAATGACAACTATCCCGCATACACGGCTAGAGTTCAACAATGTAAGTTTATTATATTATGATTTTTAACTCAAAACAATATAAATATTAATGTCCACGATAACAATTTAAAAAATATAATTTAAATTGTATTATTAAATATGCAGATGATTACATGGTACTAATATATGACGTTATTTTAATATTATAAATCTAATTTCCAGTATTGGGAACTAACACGTGACATATTCAGAAATAAATTTGAAATTATTGATGAATAAAAAATAGACATAATAATTGATTAAATATTGTATTGTAATAATAACAAATATAATGAGATATAATCAAAATTACTTATTTAGAAATAACTTTGATATAATTTTTATTATTCTACATTTATATTTAGTGTATTATATTGGAGAAAATTAAAAAAATACTATTATTATTGATAATTATATTATTTTTTAGATGGAGAACCAATAAATTTATTAGAGTTCAATTGTTTCATGGAATGCAAGTTATTTCGATTTAATTTTTTTTAAATTTTTTAAATAGGATAAAGACAAATAAAATACCGTTATGATATATTATAATTATTGTAATAAGTTTATAAAATAAATTTATTAGAAACTAAGTTCACTCATACTCAGGTACCTCTTAATACTATTTTTTTATGTTTGCACTATATTGTTCCGAACTATTATTTTACAACGTTATAATTTAATATTAGATAATCAAAAATGTATTTCAAATACCCTGCACTCTGCAGTATTATGAATTTATAATAGAAATATAATATTGTTTTTAATGTTTTTTAGATTTACCAAAACTAGGAGATGACCTGATCACATTCAATAATAAAATTAAGCTATCAGGTATAAACTTACAACAAACTTCTCAAAATAGTTATGCATTTCAATAACTAATTTTTCATTCATAAACCTCATTAATTATTTCAAATTTCAATAATTAAATTTCTTTGTTTTACTTAAATTTAATGTAATAACTGAAATGTATTGTTATTCACTTGTGCATAGTATTATCATATCGATAAAATTACACAAATTTTATTATATAGTATTTAATGCTATGCTATTGAACTTGTAAGAGCATTAATCTGCTAAGACTTTTAAAATAAAATAGATGTATTTTATTAAAAAAAAAGACTATTAGGTAATAGAAAATTTTAAAAAAATTTTAGATTATGTTCTGACAGTATGAGTAAACCAATAAAAGAACTAACAAATGCTTAAAATAGATGGATTGAAACCTAATGTATGTTGGTAGTAGATAAAGATGAATAGACTTAGTTTTATCATCGTAAAGTCCAAACGCTAAAAAAATGGACCTAGGTCGGGTGAGATCAGGCATGGCTGAATGATATTGATGTATTGATCTCTTAAATTTGAAACCAATGTACCAATGTTTTCGACAAAAGTAATTCTAAGTGAAAATGCTCGGGTAGATCAGTTTATATTTATAAAAATTAATATCTATATTATATTAAAAAAGAAAAAATAATAAAAATAATGCAGGTAAGTTTGTATATACTCACGATTTCAAATTTTGAAATTTCAATAAACCGCTTAAGTAATATAAAATGTTTTGATAAAATATGACAACTAAAGAAACAATCAAATACTTAAATTAAATCATAGTCTAATTTCTATAATAATTTATAAATGTCCTATCAGAAAAGTAACATGTTTGAATATCAGTGCATTAATACTTATAAAAAGATTATATACATAATCAAAAAAAAAAGAAAAAAAAAAAGAACGGATGAGCCTCGCTTTGCTGTACAGTTGGGGGTGGAGTGTACCTCATTTATAGAATAGGTCATTATTACAATGGATTTGTTAAATTTCAATGCAATGATAGATATCATTGTATACGAATAACGATTCTGAACGGAGTTAATATGTTTGTCTAAAATATTTATTTAATAATATAGTATTTTATATTTAAATTGAATTATAATGCAATTTCGTAAAAATTTAAATTTAAAACAGTCATAAAATGTTTTCTATTAAGTCTGGTAAAATTTTTTTTATATATTTTTGAAGGTAAGCTTATGGACAACCTAGTGGTAACATTTTGAATCTTAAGTATATTGCAATATATATTGCAGTATATTAATGCAAATTATCGTGATTTTGACACATTTTATACAAATTTGAGCTTTATGGCCTTTAAAAAAAATTAAAGTGAAACGATCTCCGATATTTTCTAGTGAAGATAAGTTAATCTTATTATTAACCTTGTATTAAATTTTCGAGAGTTTTCGGTCCGCCAATTATATTTTATAGATGTTTAAAAAAAAAAAAATTTACAAAAATCAAAAATTTAAATTGTCTATAAATAAGTCAAAATATGTCGAAATACTTTGAAAACTTAACCATGTATAGAGAATGCCAATATAAAGATTTGGTGAAAATTTCATGTTGTTGCGGATTTTCGTTTTTGAGTTAGAGCATTTTAAAAAAATGTATTTTGTAAAAACTTGATTTTGCGTAAAATTTTCCGTTTTTCGTAATTTTTTTATCGTTTTTGTCGATTTTTTAAAAAAGTATTGAAAAAGTTGGATTTTTGACTCACTCGCCCAAGTACTATCTACATTTACTTTCCTTTCAGAAAAGTTGCTGTTAAAGAAAATCGAAGCATTTTTTCTATCAAAAATCGTGTCTTCAGACACAAAAAAAAAAAATCACACATCATTGTAAAACCAATTTATTCCATCACTCCGTTCAGAATCTAAAACACACTCATCATGATAAAATTAATACAAGTCTCACTTGTTTTACTTGGAATTTAAAAAAAAATCAATTAACTGTTTGCTGAAAACAAAATTATACGTAAGAAATATACTCACTAAACCAAACATGTTTTGCGAATAAATCTGCTTAATATTTATTCTTGATGTTATAAATAGTTTTTAAAAAAGACTCAATCCCTATATTATTTTTTTAGGTTTTCCCGATTTGAATTTGAAAGCATTCATTGCTTTAAAATCATGTAAGTTTTTTTAATTTGATCTTTTAATTACATTTTTTTTTTTCAAATATTATTTTAATAAAAATCCTAAAAACTTTAAAATGTTTCTATGGATAATTACTTGATAAAATGCTTGTGAAGATGAAATATTTAAAGAAATGTAAAATGTGTAGGTATCCTCTTCTACCGATTCAGATTTTTTTTTTTATTTAAGTGAAAAAATTTAACATTTATGAATGCATGCATGTCATTATTTTAAATCAACCATAAAATTTACAATGGTTCATTATTATTATATATTTTTTTAGTTAAGAGTAGATGTTTTAGAAATAGGTAATTGATAATTTATAATTGAAAATTACTCGAGAAATGTTTTCTCAATTATTCGAAAAACTTTTGAGATATATAAAACTTTGACGTTCTAAATTCACTAACTAACGAAATTTCCAATAAGAAATAATTTGTATATTTAGTAATCCTTCTAATCAAAATCGTGTCCAACGAAAAATAAAAAATTATAGCAATTTTTTAAAATTCTACCCCTCAGGGAATCAGGTTTGATAAAAATTGCAAAAACACCCTTAGCTAAAAGGAATGAGTAGGAAATTCGGTATTTAGTCAAGTTTTACGTAGTATAGACCCATTAAAAATATATTTTCCCAAATTAAACTCCTGTAAGGGTTAAAAAAGGTAAAAATGGAGAAAATTCCCTATCCAGAACCACTGAATTTATGAATATTTTGGATGTAATTTAGTTTTATGGAACAGAAAATTACTACTATGCTATAGCATATGTGTTTATTATGTTATATGCTTTTATACAATCTTAATACTGGCAATCTAAATCCCCGGTAAAGTCAGGTGATGAAATCTAGTATATTAATATGAGAGAGTTAAATGGTTAGTCAAAGAAAACTATATAATATGTATAGAACGAATGTTGATAAATTATACTTTATTCGAGATATTCATTCACCCACATTATTTTTTTTTTTAGTTTTCCCACGGATTTATCATTTTACATATGACAATTATTTACTGGATATAGGTATATAAATATATTATTATTATTATTATAATTATTATTATTATTATTATTATTATTATTATTATTATTATTATTATTATTATTATTATTATTATTATTATTATTATTATTATTATTATTATTATTATTATTATTATT